>PVJO010016393.1:0-42055 GCA_004026905.1 Hystrix cristata
TACAGCATGCATTGAGAAATTATATTACCACAAGAGGCTGATTCTTCATCCTCTGGATGCAGCGGAGTCATTGGACCATGTATGTTTAGCCGCTTGCTTGTTTTCTTTTTAACTGAAGAGTGACACTATTCACAGCAAGGTTATAGTAAAGCCACTCAGAAAACTATTGCAATCCTTCAGACATGGCTTGAAAAGAACCAGGACTTGAGCTGAGTTGAATAAGAATGGAAGGAAATGCATGTTGAGATACCGTTTTATTTAAGAATATCAAAATTAGTGAGTGTTGGTTTCGTGGTTTCTCAGGCGGACTGGGTGGGTTCATGGTGACAGGATGACAAGATGAAACCCAGACAGGGCATAGAAATGAAAGGAAGGTGAACGGGAAAATGACCCTAAGCTTTAAATACGACCATGTGACGTAACAAAACCACAAATAGCCAATTCAACACCTGGCTTTTGATGGCATGGTTCCAATTTTCTCTATATCTCCAAGGATAAAAGGGATAAAGAGATAATGACAATTTCTGTGTTCTAAAAATTTATTTTTTGTTGTTTTTACACTCAAAGAACACCACCACAAAATTAATGATTTCTTTAGAAACTGCACTTGCTTCATTTTTCCCCGAGTCCTTCAGGCTACTTCTCTGGAGAGCACACAAAGTTTCCACAGCACTATTTTTGTAATCTAAAGCATTTGTGGTTTCAGGCCTGATGCTACAACTGTAATTTTAATTTATCAACCTGCCACTCAGTGAAAGGCTGTAAAAACATTTGAAAGCTTAAACCCATCATTTATTGCTGCACCTATCAATGACACTCTTCTGTAGTTGTCAAAATCATTTAAACTGCACCCTGATGGCATATACAGTATCACCAATAAATTGGGTAATCAATCATGTATGTGCGTATTTTGACAGTGATGTCTTGAACACGGGGGCTTTAGGATGTGTTTTTAAGAAGCAGGAACCTGCTACTGCTCAATAATAAAATATAGTATAGTCATCAAGAAGAGTCTTCCTCAGTCCTTACAAATAAAAATGTGTCCAGAAACAGAGGAGCTGATTGTGACTGAAATGGTTTTTATTTCTTCAGTGAATTGTTCTCCTCAGGGAAAAGGAAATAACTGCATATCATAGCAGGCAGAAATAGAGAGTTACATAGAGGGAAGAAATGCATAGGATCATTAAATAGATTTATTTAAGTTCTTTTTATAAGGGAAGCAATAGTGCAGTACTTTACAGCTGATGATATTTCCAAAGAGTGTTATCAGCAATTCTACCACTATCTAATTTTTTGATATAATAAAGTGTCATATTAACCCAAATGTCACAATTCATAGCAGTTTCACTTTGAGAGCTGGTATTTTTATATCTCATAGGCAACTTTTCGCTCCCCTGGATTTGGATGTTTGATCGTATCATTGGTCAATCACTAAATATTAAATCCATTTAACCCAATAACAAATCTATTTTCACATAGGCTGTTTATCTGATTAACAAAATATTGTTAAAATTCTAAAATTTAAATAATATTGGCTGAATAATCTAACTGTACCCCCTAAAATCTTATTTGTAAAGATCCTCAATATTCACTGCCCAATGATTTTAAAAGGGTGAATTTTAAGAAAAATCCTTTAAAGTCTCTTGAATACAGCCACTTCATATTGCATAATTCTAAATCAAGGTATAATTTATTTATATGTATAAATATATAATAGACATAGGAAACTAAATAAGAATACTTGACATGCATTAGAACCTATTCGTGAAAAGAGTTAATCTTATATGTTGTTAGAGAATCAAATTTAAAACAACAAAAGCTTTAAAAGGTGTGTTAACTTACAGATTACCATTGTTTCCTTATTGGTACTAGTACTTTTTTTCAAATCATGAGAATGTTTCTTTGTTGTTGTTGTTGTTTTTCAGTGCTGGGGATTAAACCTGGCACATCATGAGCATTAGACAAGCACTTTTCCAGTGAGCTACACCGCAACACTCTAATTATGAGATTTTTTTAAGTGTCATATCGCATCTGAAAAGTTAAGGAGGTAATCATGCAACATAACTGATGAAGGATACACTTACTGAATATATTGAAACATATATTCAATATGCTTCATATTCAATGCAGATGAAGGACACACACACATACATACATATATATGAAAGACTACATATATATGACACTACTATATAATGAGACTACAGTATTTAGATGTTGTTTATATAGATAAGTGAAGAGAAGTAAACTGATCAATTTACAATAAGGTATTGACCCCAAATACTTTTTAAATGAACCCTGAGAACAATCAACAATCAGCAACTAGAAATAACAGTACAAAATAAATTAATAAAATGTTTTTATTTCATTCATTTTACTACTTTTAACTCCCTAAAAAGGAAATAAAAACTAATTAAGCACACTGGAATATAATAAATTCCTTTTTTAACACTATAAAATATACTTAAAACTGAGTTTCCAATTGGATAATAATTGATTATCTAAATAATCTGCCAGTAGTATAAGTAGCACTCATCTTAGATGGTTTAAGTATTGATTATCCTTTATTCTATGTTGGCCATATAATATTTATTGATTTCCCATATAGACAAAATAGATATCATTCTAAATACAGTACTAGCAAACTGAGATTCAGAGTCATGATGATATCTCTGTAAAGACACAAAGAACATGGGGAGCGATTTTGAAATGGAACCCCCAACCGCAGTCTGGGGCTTTTGTTGAAAGAGCTGCTAATTTCTCTCCTCAGTGTCCTAGTCATTTGAATCATCATGAATGTCTAAACAGGGGCTTTAATTATTCAGGAAAATAATCACATACATTAAATGTTATTTATTGCTTTTAGAGGCATTGCGAATCTTAGATTTGCATTATAGAAGTGCTAGGAAAGGTTTAAAGCCTCACCTCCCAATTACATTGTCTTCATCCAAATATGAATGACTGATCCTTATTTCATCAATCTCAAAATGTGACCTTTTCAATAATTTAATGACATTTTCAAAGTACAGCAATACTTTATGATTCAAAAGGATCTTCTGCTTAAATCTGCAGAGCAAATCAGTTATGCCAGTATAATTGATAGCTGCCAAATATTAGCAAACTCCAAACATCACTCATGCCTTAGGAGCTTATCAGGAAAAAAAAAAATACTGAGTAACTATTTTTTGGCATGCACCATGTAAGGTAGATAGAAAAATGAGAAGTCAACCTCCAAATGTTTCAGGTTTTTAAAAGCCTCATTATTTCCTTGGTGAAATTTTTACTTGATCACATTCTAAACATACCTTTAAAAGCTGCAGGCCATATTCCACTTCGAAATGAAGTCATGTGCCCGTGACTTAATGCAGTAGCAGGCAACCCTTGACTACAGTTTCATCTCAACTGCAGTGAAAGGCATGTAAGAAATGAAACGCTTGACGAGACATTTCTTTCAGTTATTGGCTAAATTATCATATCATGCAAGCGATATTTCAATGAAGTATGTGTTATAGCCCAATTGGATTCTAAAAATCTTGAAAATCTTTTAAAAAGTGAGGCTGTCTAGAGAATCCATTTTAAAGATGTGTTCTGTAAATCATTGGCCTTTGATTATTCACACTAATCTCAGTAGAACTGTGGCAGGCTAACTACTCCAAATTCCTGTGTAAGGCCACCAAGTCACAGAGTAGGAGGATATCCAATATATCAAAGCATTCATTTCTAAGTTTCTTTCACTGCCAGCTCTGAGTTTTAAGCTCTGGAGAAAAGATAGGATAGCACTTCTGGCCTTTGGGCAAGGAATAGCTGTCCAATTTCATTAAATATATCAATTCATTATTTGAAGGGCACTGTGTGCGAAAGATATTATGTGATAACAACGTCTGTTACTATTCTGTACCAACATAGGAGACAGAGATAGTTTGCTATTAAATATTGAGCTTTTCTTACATACTGCAAAGATCACAGCACCAAATCATCAGTAAAGTACAGTATTTTGACATTTACTTTTGACAATGTCAGATGAAGAGGGTACCAAATATATTTAGATTTAACTATCTAGTATGTGTTGTCTATTCTGCAGCTCGTATTATTTTTTGAAATCACTGTTAATGTCTTAACATTTAAACTTCCAATGTACAAACCAAAGGTTAAAAACAAGAAGTAGAGGTCATACAGTGCAATTTCATCCTAAATGTGGCTTCATTCCCAGATTCTTGATCTTTATTTTGCAATATCAATTCAGTTATATGTTTAGATAAGATTTATTAAATGTAAAATTCTGGTCAAGTCACATTGGTAGGTACAAAACAAAACGTAAAGGTGGACAAGTACAGTGTTTTCCATGAGTTAGTCAATAAAACTGTCAATAAGTCGATTTTTACCAGTTCATGGCTGGATAAAAACAAAAGTAAACATTTCAAATTTTGTATACTATTTTGATAGTTCTATTATATCTGGGTGTATGATTTTGTACCAAAGTCTCAGACTGCAATGGGTTGAAAATTTTTAAATAAAACCCTGCTCCTTCATTACCATAAGTTTGGAAGCCTTGACAAGACTGCCTTTGACTTCAAGGCAGTAATTAATGAAGAGAACAAAACAAATAAGCTACTATCTATTATAATACAAGGCACTCATTGAGAAGTCCAATCTACTGAAGAAGAAAAAATGTTTAAAAACCAGATATTTATGACATAAAGTATGACTTCGTAACTCTTGAATGAGAGGTAATAAAATGTTGTGGACTGTTAATTACAAAGTAGCACACACAGCCAGGCAGACTTGCTTTTTACTCTGGACATGTCATTCGGTATCTTAGAAGGGACACTGGAGGAGACGTGACTGAAAATAAAACAACCACCACATTAAGGGAGACTAGAAAGTACTATGTGTCGACTTTTCTTTAATTTCGCTCCCTTTTCCCGCCCTCCAGTCCCTTTCTTCTCTTTCTTCCTCTCTCTCTCCTCCTCCTGCTTCTTGAGTCTTCTTTCTTTCCTTTTCACTTGCCTTCTATTCTCCCCTTCTCCTCTGCTCTTCCTTTCCCTCGCTCCTTCCATTTCTCTTTTTTTCCCGTCCATGCTCTTTCTTCCCTCCCTCCTGCTTTTCCCTCTCTCTTTTTGTTCCTTTATTTTAAAGATATGTGTGCCTGCGCTGGCCTAGCAAGCACAAGGACCCAAGTTCATTCCCCAACACCCCCCAAAATAAAGACAAAAATAAAAAATAATGTGTGCCTTCAACAAGGAGCTCCCTTTGCTTTGCAATAACTCTCACCATTAGAAGGAAAATGAATATATCTCATGTGTTTACTAAATATCAGAAAACACGTTAATTCCTAACACCTCAATCTGCCCTTCTACTTCTCAGTTGATTAAAAACCTCTACAACTATCTTGAAGGCCTATAGACAAATTAGAATTAAAAAACTGAGCTATTTTAAATATTATACCAGGATGACACTTCTCTTTATTTTGAATTAGCAATATATCCTCTCTAAGGAAATGACCATCCCAAAGACCTCCAGATACTGGTATTTGGCATCCAACTATTTCCCTAGGATTCCAGCCTGTCATCCCGCAATGAGCCCCATCAAGCAATAAACTCTGCAAGCAAGCATATGTGTATGCGTATACACACACATGCACACACACATGCACGCACACACACACACACACAAGCACAATAATGTCCATACAGTTTTTAGGTGCTTTGCTCTGAGTATAATCAACCAGCAAATAATCACCAGATGTTTGAGAAGACATTGAAACATGAAAGAAAAACCGCAGAGAAAATCAGAACTCCATAAGTAGAGGATGTATGGGGAGCACAAAACTAAACTAAAAAAAAAAATCTACAAATGAAATCTAGAATTAATATTCATAGAAATACAATGATAGATATAGTGTATCTACATTT
The DNA here is from genome assembly GCA_004026905.1 of Hystrix cristata. Lineage (NCBI taxonomy): Eukaryota > Metazoa > Chordata > Mammalia > Rodentia > Hystricidae > Hystrix > Hystrix cristata. The sequence continues at coordinate 5,913 of PVJO010016393.1, forward strand.
TTAAAATATTAAAAATGAATACATGGAGAACAAGAAAAACTTGAAATTAAAGCATTTTAGTAAAAACTAAAAGTTGAATAAAAGTTTGGGATATGGACTTAAAGTATCTAAAAAAGAAATATAATAAAGGTTTTAGCACACAGGAGACTGAGGCAGGAGGATTGCCACAGGTTTGAGGCTAGATTGGGATGCATAGTGACTTCAAGCCCAGCCTGGACTACCTAGTGAGACCCTGTCTCAAAAAATAAATAAATAGATAGATAGATAAATAATTTTTAAAAAGAAAGATTTTAAAACAATCAGAGGCTCATGCCAGGCATTCAGTATTTTGCTAAGAGTTGTTTCACTAAGAGAAAACAGGGAGAAAAACACTGTCAAATATGTACTACAAGATTGAAAGGGATGAGTTTTTGCACAGCAAAGTGCTTAACACAGTAAATCAAAGGGAACACTATCAATCAAACCATGAAGTTATAAAAAGTTAACAATGTTGGTTTTTTGTAGTAATCATAGTCCATAAAGATATTGCACATACTAAGCTATTGTTTCGAGGGAAAATACAGGACTGGGTTTCTGAAAGCTCTGGCAAGTTTCTTTCTAGTCAAGCAATACATAATCCTGCTTATGTGTCTTTTGGCATAAAGATACCTTACTTAATATGCATTCTCGACTCATTAAAATTGAATTCAGGGCCAGTAGCAGTGTATTCCATATCTGAACAAAGCCCATCTAAACAAGGTTTTTTCTTGGTAAGAAACTTCTCAGCTCTCTTGCCCTCAGGAACTCTAGACAGCACCTCAACACTAGTTTAGAACCATTTTAAATGGCAAAATCACTGAGGAAGAACACAAACATGAAAAAAAAATACAAGTAGGTCACCAATAACAAAGATGTTTGCATGTTGTATGACACCTAAAACAAGAGGCAGTGTCACATGTCACCTTGTTAATTAACCTCAGATGGGAACATACACATTCAGCGACTCTGACTTTGGATGACTTTGAATGATTGAAATTGTCTTGCCAGTTTTGATTGTGGGGTTACTAACAAGTTGTGCAAATTTGCAAATATAGAATCTACAAATAAAAGAGATCTAACATAGTTTTAGAATCCTGGTAATTCACCAACCCTTTCTAAGAAATCTACAGAAACTTGTTTCACCAAAATTACTGAACAAACAAAACTTAAGGGAAGAGACAAGATTCTGCCACAAAAGAGCAGCAAGTCTTTGGGTGAAGGGCAAGACCAGGATGGTGGCTTTGTAGCAGACCTAGAACGGACTAGCCTGGGTTGCAGCAGGAAGGATGGCACTAGGAAAAATGAGAAAATAAAGCAATTATAAATGCCAAGTAACCAAAAATCTGTACAAGAAGGAAATTTAATCACTGCACAGTACATTGCTCAACTGTAAATAATATTCACATAGTCATAACAATATGAACATTAAATGTTGACTTAACCAAAACAGAAAACAATTAATAAGGGGAAAAAAAGGCCCTGGAAACATGTGAAAAAATTATTCAGTACAAATGAACAACAATATTCTAAGGGTTTAAAGAAAATGTATTGCTTTGAATAAGATTTAATTCTAGAAACTGGAAGACTATTATAGAAAATATCTGTTTCCTTAGCTCAGTATTGCTCAGAAAGAAAGCACCTTTAAGAAACAGGTTATAAGAAGAAACTAAGCTTTAACGAAACCCTAAAATCAATACACTGCTTCATTTCTGGTGGTTAATGAAAGATTTGATGCTACAGGGGCTAACAAAACTCTCATTAAAAGAGTAAAGAAAACCTTGACAACTGTTCTATGAACAAAGTAGAGGAAAAGTAAAATGACAAAATTGAAAACAAAGGAAAAAAATTGAATGAAAGATCATTGAATTTAATCTGTAAATAATAAACATTCCAAAGAGAGCAGTTTTATAGAACATGAGAGTCAGTAATCAAAAGTAAAATATAATTCATTACTTTTTTTTTTGCTTTTAAAAATTTTTAAATGTAAGAAAATCTGTAAGCATGTATTCAAAAAATAAACAAAATGACTAGCCTTAGGACAAAAAGATTAAAGTTGACTCAGTCTTTCCCTGTGATGTAGAATAACATGTAGACAATAATGAAAATCTTGGAGGGAAAAAATTATAACGCAAGAATTCTATATTTAGGTATGTTACTTTTCATTTGTAAAAGTAACAGAAAAATATCAGCAGAAAGTATCTTCTACTGTATTAGTTACTTTTCTAGAGTCAATGGTTTGGAAGACAGCGGATTTAATACAGGACAAATACAAGTTACAACATTCACACAAACACAGGCCAAATACAGGAAGAGTGCCAAATGTTTGCTTATGCACTGGAGACCTGAAAGATCCAACCAAGGGCCGGGAGCCCACGGCAATGTCCGGTGTACGTCGTGTCTGTACTAATAAGGCTGAAGAAATCTGTACTGGAATCAAGATAGGATGCTCGCAACAGAGATGAAGACCAGAGCTCCCCTGAAGCAAACAACAGCCATCCCCAATGACGGCAAGACCCCGAGCTCCTTCTGCGAAGAGAATAACTGAGTCCTTTTTGGGAGAACCAGCCACAACAGAGCTTCCCCTGGGAAACATCCAGCTGCTATCTTCTGCTCCTGTTTTCCTTTATGTTGTTGGCAATAACCTTCAGGCGGATCTTCTATGCCCAGAACCACACCAGCTCAGTCCAGCTGGGCATTCCTGCTCAAGCTGACCACAATAAAAAGTCCACCACAGGAACCCAGACAAAATTCTATTACGATAACTGCTATTCTCGTTTAGTCAATCTTGGGCACCAGTATCACAAGAAAAAAATCATCTACAAATCTGTATTAGACAATTATTCTGTTATGTTTTTTAACTGAGAACATCACAAAAGACAAAATGACTGGTTGAAAATGACTAGTGGAAAAATGATAGTGGTCATGGGAAAAATCAGCATATCTAAAGTTCAGCTAGTATGTAGGATATGAAAGAAAATTCTGAAGAATTTTAACATGATATGAGGGGACTAATTCTTCCACAGATGTGTAATTTGGGGATAAGAATTGGCATTTTAATCATTTGAAAAAACAGGACAACCAATAGCTAGGTCTATACAGTAAGATAATAATTTACAGATTGTAAATCAAATCAATAGATATTCAATATGGCAATTGTGTTTCTGTATTATGTGAAGGAATAACTCAGGTAATATTGAGTATGACTTTATAATAAAACGAATACAGAAAACATTTATGAGCAGCAAAAATGGGTAATTCAACTGAGTACATGTGCATAGTGGAACAAGTTTTAGTATATAAAGATTTGCTAAAACCTCAGAGATATTTTTATTATAATAATGGCACTAAAACTATCCTCTTGGATAGTTTATCCTCTTAAATGATTTTGCTATTTTATGTTAAAATAATATTTCCCACTTGTTTTTGAAACATAGTCTATTATATTTAAGTGGTTTTATTATTACTATTTTTGAATATATTGCAAGAAAAGCTTTTTAAATTTATTAAATGCCTTCAGCATCTACTGAAGAAATATTTTTCTCCTTTCATTTGGCTTCTGTGCCAGATTATGTTGATTGATTTCCAAACTTGAACTTGATATTAATTCTTCTTTCTAGTTTACTTTGCTTTACTAGGTTGCTCTTTTTCTAATGAGATTAGGACCAAGCTCTTTTTCTTTCTTTTTTCCACTTCTGTTCTTTAGGAATGAAGGTGTGCCTCTAAGCTACAAAATTCTCTGAGTCAGGTATTCTGCATCCCATTGATTTTAGAAGAAGCACTCTTTTTTTCTAGATAAAGTTCAATATTTATTTCCTTAGATCCTGCCTCAGTGTGAAGAAAGTCAAAGAAACTAGAACAAGCACTAAGGAAAAGGGGCCACATTCAGGTCACTGGCTTCCCCAAATCTTTCTGTTTATATATAAATGTTATATTTTATCAATATAACTTGATTTTTATAAAATAATGAAGCTTCAACTTGGAAGATCTCTCAGAGCTATGCAGTGCATTCATTCTCTTCTCTGAAAAATCTCTACCAAATTATTTTCAGGCTCATCTTATATGTTTATGTGTTATATTAGATCATACAGTGTCTTCTTACAGTATTTTCTGTTTTATGATTCTATTCTTTCCCTAAACAACTAGAATCATAAATTATTTGGGAATATTATTCTGTATCTTTATCAGTAACATTCTCCTTATAATTTCTATTCTCTGTCTTTTTGGGGTCACAATGAGTAAATTCCAATCCTCTGCTACTCCATGGCCTTTCAAATATTTAAATAGTTATCCACCTTCCTTCCCAAAGGCTTTCTTCACTAGGCCAAACATGCTTATTTAATTCATATGGGGTCATTGTTTGAGGCTTTTCGCCACCCTAATTTTCTTTATATGAAAGTGTTCTAGTTATTCAAAATTCTTCGAAAAGTGCACTGGTATGTGTTAAGTTAAATATTTCCAGTTAGGTTTCAAATGGGAAAGTCTAGTGACATTTATTACCTCTTTTTAAAAAGATGCTACACTTCATTTAATGCCAACTAATATTTCATTTCACACTCACTCATGGCTTATATTGAGCTTGCAATTGACAAAAACACCTAAGTGTTTCTTGGAACAATAACCTGGTAGACCACACACAATGTGGTTTATACTCTGGACGTTAATTTGTCTTACCGATGCCTGGTTTCTCTCATTTGTAAAACCAAGATAATATTAATACCAACTCAATGGATTTTTAAGACAATTGAATGATTTAAAAATATATGTGTAAAGCATTCAGAACAGTGTCCCATAAAATTTAAATAGACAGTAAATGTTAACTGTTAATATCATTATCATTAATTATTATACCATCCTTTTTGACACCACTCTCAAATATTTATCAAGCTTGGCTCCACCACAAAGAATCATGCATCTGATGCATTACCCTTGGAGGAACACTTCAGAAAAATCATTGCAATCCAATCAGTTAAATCATGATAATAAAAATATTGACTATATGAGATATGAAAAGATTTATTTATAAATGGACAGCTCATATCCTTGAGTACATATCATATATGGCCATTTTCAAATGCATAGAATACAAAAAAATGCTTAAACTGAATTGGTGCAAATGCTTAATAAGGATCTGGTTAGAAACATGGGGACAAAAAAAATCACACCATTGATTTTAACAGCAAAAATTTAATGTGACGAATAATGAACAGTTAAAAAATAATTGACCATAAAAAGATAAAAAAAAACCAAAAGAATACTGGAATAGAAAATGTATGGAACAACTGGTAGGTATATGGCTGAGGGTCAGTCCCCAGTCAAGAAACAATCTTGAAGAGCCGCACTCCCTCACAGTGAGATTCAGGTCTCAGTGCAGAGGACAGGTCTGCTAGTAGCCTGCTGATTGGCAGGGACATTTGTTGGTGAGCTAGAGGTGTGAATACAAAGCCTCCTGCTGCAATGCTGGTAATTATTCCCGAGTCTCTGACACTCAACTGGTAGCCATGCTATAGAAATGAGAAGAAAGGCCCGTGAGAATCTGGAAAAAGGTGTGTGTTCTGCCCCATGCAATTTTTCTCCGGTGCCCTCTGCCAACTAACCTTACCGTGGCACCTGGTAAAAAAGAAATGTTCAGAAGATTCAGTTTCATTATCAGAAAGCGAGGAGCTGACAGTACATTGATAAAAGGAAAATGGTATAACCCCACATGGCAATTGTAATAGTTTACATATCTTTCCATATTTGTATTCAAGTGTGTGAAAATTCTAATGTGAACATTGTGTTTTCTTATGAAAAGAAATACTATAGCAGAGACTTCCCCAGAAGTCTATTCATTAGATCACAAAATATCTCCTGAGGGGCTACAAACACCTTGACCTGCCAATTCATCATTTAGTGAGACAGACTTATGAATGGTCAAAGACAATATATGTTTAGGTAGATATATGTATAAGAACCTACCAGAATGAGACCTGCCCATTAATAACTACATTTAGTTAAAGAAATGGATAAAGTTCTACTGGATTTTGACAAGACTTCTTTGAGAATATTTAACTGAAAAGTTCAGTGTCAAGAAACTCAGACAAATTCAATTAAACTCAAATGAGTTTTGAAGATAAGATTATTAATAGAATGGTTTGTGAAGGGGAAAGGGTAAAAGAAATAAATCCATATAAATTAGCTAAATGACAAGAACAGCAGAGAGCCAACAAGCATGATATAAATAGAAAAAGACTGTATTCAAGGGTAGCACAGTAAGTGGAATTTAATTCAATAAATTTTAGAGGTTGGGGAGTTAGCTCAGTGGCTAGAGGGCTTGCCTCTCAAGTGCAAGGACGAGTTTGATCCCCAGCACCAGACCCTAAATAAATAAATAAATTTTATAATTGAGGAAGATGTGACACTTGAGTTAAGCCTTTAAGAATGGATATGCATTTCCAAAAGAAAGAAGATACAACATACGTCGATGGATGAGGGCATAGCAGCAGATTTTCTAATGAGCAATCAATGAAACTAATGCAAAAGACTCTCCATGTTTATAGCAGCACCATTTATAATAGCTAGATCTCAAAAACAGTGTGTATCTTCATCAGTGGATGACTGAATAACACAAATGTGGTATTTATACACAGTGGAATACTACTCTGCCATAAAGGTAAACTTGAGGATAGATAAATAGGAAGTAGGGAGAAGTTCAAGTAATTCCCCGAATTATCTATTGGGTTTTCAAAAATATTTCAATATATATGCTAATTTGTTTCATTTATACTACTAGTTTCTCTTAGTAGAAGAGAAAGTTTGTGTTTTTATCTGTTTTTTTTCTTCTTTGTAAGAGAGTCTTTTTTGACTATGACTTGTACTCTGAATAGCATTTTGGCCATTCTTTTATAATTATGATGAACAGTGTATTAACTCTTGTTATTTTGTAATTATATTGTTATGAACAATGTTTATGGAAGCAAGAAGAGTGTTTTTTCATATTTTCTTTATTAATATCTACCTGTATTACATTAAAATAAAAAAGACTGCATAGAGATACAATCATGTCTCTGCCTGAGAGCAAAGAGTTTTTCTCCACCAGAGCAATGTCACACTAAGAGCAGGTGCTCCAAAACGCTGAAGGATTGGGGTTAATTGAATGAATACTGAGGGATGTTGGAGAAAGAGGCTACATGTTAGGGAGTTCTGAGTGTTGGAGCCTGTATGTCACCTCATGGGCTAACGGGAGGAACTGAAGGAGTTTTGCTATTGTTGTTCTGCTTGGTAGTTTAAGAATTTGTAAAAAGAATTCTTGCATGCCATTAATAGCAAACACAATGGGTAGAAGATGTGGACATAATTAGGACTAAGATTCCAGTTTGAAGATATCTGCACTGGTCCACGTCCGACTGAATGTCTCCAGACCAACCCTTCAAAATAACCAGATTTTTGGTTCTCTTCTGTCACATTTACAGTTTGCTTATCAGGTATCAAAAGATGCTTGTGAAAAAGAAATCTTAATCCGCATTGCAGCTTTATGAAATAATCATGAATTGAAGAGAAACATATGCATCTTTTTCCATTCATTCTAGACTGGAAAACAAAAGTAAAAACTGAAAATAATTTTAGAATTATGGGTTCCTATTTAAATTTTCCCCCTTAGAGAATGTAACACGGAAAAGAGCATTCTCCACTCAAGACGATACTTCCAGATTCAAAATCCATGTTAACTCAGCCAGAAGTGGGAAAAATAATTCGCCTTTTTTATCCTCTCTCCTATTTCTAAAATTCAGTCTTCACACTTCCCATCACTGGTCTTTCAATTAGAGAAGTTATCCTGTAAATGTGTGAGACAGTGAACATGAGTCACAGTAAGCGAAATATCAGGATTCTTAAATGACTTGGGTGGATTATTTTAATCTTCTCAACTTTCTTAGCCATTTTCTCTTTAGGAGACACATCTTCAGCAATTAGTCAGGAACTTTTTTAATATGTCATAATCCTTTAGCTTTCCACTCACCTTTTCCACTCCACTCACCTTTTCCATTCCAAAAGCCCTTAGGAGAAAGTTAAGTATTTTGTCAATGAGAGACTAAGTAGCTTATTTTATTGTGTTTGGATTTTCATTATGGATGTGGATGTATATTTACTACACACATGTGTATTATAGTGTACTTGCACTTTTCTCTGTGTCCTCTACAGTGAAAATGGACAGATTTTTGTTCACATGCTTGGGCAAAATTTACAATCGGTTCAACTGTAGAAACTCTGAAAGCTGGAAATGTATATCAAAATTTCATGGCACGTTAGAAGTAGGATTCTGTAGGAACATCTGAGGACATTTCCAATTTCACCTTAAGCTCTGTAAATACAGCCAGTTATTCTGTCATTGCTCTCATGACTCCCAAAACTAACCACAAGTTTTTAATGGTCGTGTTAAAGAGAGAATAATCTTCAGATGACAGTGTTCCTTATATTTGCCCCACATTTTTCTACCATGAATTTTTTTGACTTTTCAGAAGGAACAAATCTTGATCCTTTACAAGGTCTAGTTAAATGCCATCTTTTCGTCAGGCACAGTAGCATAGGCCTGCGATCCCAGCACGCTGAAAGGCTGAGGCAGGAGGCTCATGAGTCTGAGCCCAGCCAGGGCAATTTAATGACCTGGCAAGACCCTGTCTCAAAAATAATTTCTAAAAAAAGGGCGGGGATGTAGCTCCATGCTAAAGCCCTGGGTTCAATCCCTAGTGCTGTAAAGTATAAATGAATATATACATACATGCATCTATTTAAAATGAAATGAAATGCCGTTTTTTTCATGAAGATTTGTTGGATTCCCCACATCCCAAATTAGCACATCCTATGTCTCTTGCTGATAAATTCTCATAGCAGATCTTATTTATGTTTTGGCATTTTAAATATTTTATTTAAAAATAAAACAAAATTTCATAACAAAATAATAAGAATAGTTAATTCATTTCATTTATACTACCAGTTTCATTTAATTCATTGAAAAGAAAGTTTTGTGCTGTTTGGGCATTTATTAAATTCTGCTTCAAATTACTCATATGTATGTTTGTCTAATCCTTTACACTTAGATTGACGTTTCTTGAGGTCCCCAGATATCATTATTCACAACTCCCAGTATTATACCTGATTTAAAATAAGCACTCAATTACTTTTTATTCAGTTTAATTTAAGGAGCCAGATCTAGTCATTGAAAATGCTGTAGTAATAGTTATTATTGTCAGGATGTCTGCTTAGAAACCATTAAAATGCTTCCTGTCTATGCTAGGGAGTTTGTTAATATTCTTCAGATTATATTTTAATGAAGTTCTGTGAGGCAAAATAAAAAGAAATACTTTGTGTATTAGACCTCTCATATGAAATTGGTTTTATGTATTCAAAGGGATTAGACAAAATTGATAGCACGTAGTGTAAAACCAAATGAGTTATGATTTCTTTTTTATAAGTGAAAAAGTTTAAATGAAATTCCAGAAAAGTTATTTGGTCCTCATTTAATCTTCAGTTGTTAAAGAAAGAATGTGGGCATATGATCCTGAGCAATTACTTACACAATTTTGATTTCCCACTATATATTGAGGGAATCTAAGCAATAAGAGTAGAGGTACATTGGCAGATAGAATTAAAGTCATAGTAGGATACTAGGTTTTGAAATAAATAATATGGAAAATTTATTCATGTCAGATATTCTAAGCCTTCATTTTGTTTTCCTAGAAAGTCAGCTCCCTGCCACAGGCCACTGTGACCATGGCCCACACATCTGAAGATCTGGAGAGTGGCCTGACGAGCGGCCATCTCTTTGTCATTTTGTTTTTAGTGGCCTAGGAACTGCACTGCCAGATGTCATGGATTAGTCCATAAGCATAATAGTACCACACTCAATTTATGAGGGAAAAACTGAGATGGATGGAATGGTCTTTCTGAATTGAAAGACAAACTTTTCTTACAGGACAATTCTAGAACACCTAAAATACCTTATAAGCAAACCTGAATAGGACTCCTAACAATACCTTTAATTGACAACTAATTCCAAATAGAAGTTCAGAGAGAAAGAAAAAGAATAGATTTTATGTAACCGAATATGGGGAGGGGGAAGAAAGATAAAAAATAAATAAATGAAAACATCGATGGAGTGCCAGGAAGAATGATGAAGCTTAACTCACATGAATCAGACTTGCCCTGCATGGCTGTTCATCTCCTTGAATCTCTTCCACTTTGTTGGAAATCCAGCTTGATTTTACATTTTATGACCTCAGCCAAGTACTGCTAAAGCATTTCTGCTAAAAGCTCAAACCTTAAAACAAAAGCAGTCTTGGCATGATTACCAAGGCAGATCTGTTTGTGCATTTCATTGCATATTTAATTTTGACAGGTAAAATTGAGTTCATGATGGCAGGCAATGGGAGGTGGGGATCAAACAATTTAGGATGCTTAGCTATTACTTCTTCTTGTAAATATGTGTTTAGCTGTCAGGAATGAACAGAAAATAAGCAGATTGAACAAGATAATTTAAATGGCAATTGAGAACAAATAAAAATGAATTTTTTTCTTGAGTACTTTGAAGTTTCTAGAAAGCTGTGAAATTACTGAAGTATTTCCTAACAGAATAAGACACGTGAATGGAAACATTACCATTGTCCACATTAATAACACTTTCATTAATTGGCTATGATGTCATATTTTCTTCTTGCAATTAAACCCCTGTGTCTGAGATTACAGTATTAAAAAAATTAAATAACTTGGTCTTATGTTATCTCACTGAACTTATTTGGAAATAACTTCAAAACACCTGAAAAGACTAGAAATTTTCATTATAGGAAAAAACTGTCCCGCCAATCAATAGTCAATCCACCTAGTATGTCTAGTACTCTGATGCATTTTACATGTTCAAATATATCTACCAGAATTAGTAACTGCTTGACATATGTTATTAGAATTATTACAATAATTTCTATTGTTATTGCTATTATTATTTCTGATTACTAAATACTACCGGTAAAATATAACTGAGAAACAAAGATCTAAGAGGATGCTTGTGACTCGGGAAGTTTACAGGGAGAGATAGGACATACATAAATATCAAAATGAATTTCTACATCTCTAATTAAATATCATCTTAATCATAAACTTTAAAACTACTCCATTTAACACCTCAGATAAAAATAAAAGTATATGTACTAAAATGTTAATATTATTAAGCTTATTAAAATTAAAAGATGTCTGGAGAAACCTGACACAATAGGAAAAGTAAACAGATTTTGGATTCAGACAAATCTCTTTAAATCTTACCTCTATGAAAACAGATTTTTTTAAAAAGCACTCATTATAAGAAATGGAAAGAAAAAATGGAAACAAAGCTTTTGTAAATAGGGAAGGAGGAGGGGGTGAGGGGAGGGGAATGGGAAAAAAAAGAAGCAACAAGGTATATCATGTACAGGTACAAATCCCCAATGATGAATGTTATCAATATGTATATCGAAAATGTACCATTAAAATAAAATTTAAAAAAAATAAAAATAAAGCACTCATTAAATGACTACAGTATGCTAAAACCTGTGCTCGGTAAGGTTGTTCCTCATAGGATTTCGTTAAACAGATGGTTCAGGGTCATATCGAGTAAGTCGCCAGCTGGTGTCCTCTCAGAGATACACGATTCTCAGCTATATGTCCTTTACACACCTGACCTACTTACCTTGCTGTCTCCGTCTCCTTCCTTGACCTCTAAGTTCTGAAATCCACACAATTGGTCTTCATTCCCTCTACAATTACTGCTAAAGAAAATCTCACCTTTTTGATAGCTTTATTCCTATCAATGTGCTCACAAGTCCTAGACTTAGTTCCAATTTTGGGGTTCCCCCCAAATAGGTAGTACTTAATTTCCCACGAAATTATGTCCTGACTACATCACAAGCATCTGAATCTCTTATGTCCAATACTAACACTCAAAGTTTCCTCTGAGTCTCTTCCCAATTTTCCCCAGCTCAGCAAACCATAATAGAATCTCCACAGTTTCTCAAGCTGCCTCCAGAACATCCCGTGAATCAATCTGTATTCTATCTCTTCTGATCATGGCTACCTAGGATGCTTCTTTATGGTCTTCATGAGGCAGCTATGGGCTGCCTTCTGACATTGTTGAATCTCTCAACATCCTTCCTGACTTGTGCCTTTGTGCTTACTATTCCCTGTCCCTTTTGTCTCCAGCTTTTGATAGTACCTTTCACGTCCTTCAAGTCTCCAGCCATATGTTACCTCCTCACAGAGTCCGGCCTTCAGCAATCTCTCTAATAGTTCTCCTCAATTTCTGTTCTTATTTACTTTATTGCCTTCTGAGTATTTTTTGTTTTAAATTATGTTTCTTAACTGATTTTCTGCCTACACAACTGTCAAACAAAAATTGTACCAGCAATAGAAAAAAAGGCAAGGAAGACTTGTTTCAAGAATATTGAGATGGGGGCAGAATTGAACAAATTCCACTAAAATAAAAGAAACGAGAGTTTTTAAGAGCAGTGGAAATAGAGGAAGTAGGTAAGTGTGATCAATCACCTGTACATAGTAATCGGTGTTTCTCTTAAACCAGGTTCTTGCATGGTGATTTCTTTCTTTTTGTTCTTCTAAGTGACACAAAATACTTGTATGTATTTGTAGAGCACACTGTGATATTCCAACACATGTAAATGACTTGTAATAATCAAATCGGGGTATTTATCATATTCGTTGCCTCAAACATTTATCTTTTTTTGTAGTGAGAACATTCAAAATACTCTCTTTTGCTATGTTGAAACATACAGTAAACTACTGGTAATTCATATACTTTACCATGTGATATAGAACATTAGTACATGTTCCTCCTATCCTATGTGGAAGATTAAAAAGCTGACCTCACAGAACTAGAGAGTACAAGTACAGGCTGAGAAGGGGAGGGGACATGAAGTAGAGATTGATTGCCAGGAGATACAGTCCTTGATAATTACGTTTTCCTTACCCTTAAGAGAAATATTACTGGTTTGTAAAACTGGAGGAGTCCTAGGAGAAGATTCACTCCTAAAGAGAGGAGTAAAAGATTTTACAATTGCAAACTTTCTAAAGTAAATGTTCCGAGAAAGGTGCAAGGGGTCAGGAGCCTCCATAGTCATGAAAAAACCTGTCTGAATTTATGTCAAGCTGAGAGGCATACTGGGGCCATCTTGGTAGTCTGTGACAAGTAGTCCGTGAGGTTTGTACAGTTAGAACATAGTGGGCTGGGGATTTAGCTCAGTGGTTAGAGTGCTTGCCTAGCAAGCACAAGGCCCTGAGTTCAATCCCCAGCACAAAGAGAAAAAAAAAAAAAGAGAGAGACAGAGAACATAAATATTTTATTTCTAAAATCGAGTGCCTGGTACAGTCCCTGACACATGTGTTCTTAATCAAATTTTGATGACTGGAAATGTGAATGAGTATGCCACATTGTAATACTTACCTATGTTGTGTTGGACATTTAGCATAGCTAGAATTTGATGTCTTATAAAATTGGGAGAACACTCTACATCTTATGGGTTATTGTTAGGATTAAGTACAGTTATGTTTACAAAAGCAATAAGAATAGTGTTTCAAAGTTGACATTTCCCTCTTCAGATACCATCGTTTATTTTAAAAAATCTATGCAATGTTCTTAAAATAATACACTGTTTTTATTTTTCCCTTTGCTTTGAATGTTGGAAACCACATTTGTATTAGGCAAATATGGATGCTATTTTATATACATTTGTCTTCTACAACATGTTCTTTTTAATTTTAATTTACCAGAGCATGTATTGGTACATTGTATACACAGTGGTCACCTTCATCGTAAGTAATTTGTACCTGTACATGATACATCTTGGTTCTGCCTTCTTTCCCACTCCTCCCTTCCCCTCCCCCTCTTTTTCACTCCCCCTCCCTTCCCTGTTTACAGTAGCTTTATTTACATTTTTCCCCTTTTCCCTTTCTTTTCTTTTTCCTTTCCTTCTTTTCCCCCTTCTGCCTTTCTAATTCTCCTCCCTATTGAATATTAGCTTTCTTTTACTTAGTATTGATTATACTTTTTAACATATTCTTAAAAGTAATCAAAGTAAGATACAGTGATGATTGCCCATAACAAGTGTGAGTTACAATAAATCAACTTTAAACTCAAGACTTTCAACAAAAATGTTTGGCAAGTGTCATTTTATAGGATATGATCAAAAAATACAGCATGTGTTTACATTTTTTTAATTTATTACAGTAAAAGACATATTGTCATTAGTTCCCTCCAAAATATCCTCTCTGATTTCAAACACGCTTAACACATCATACTTGCCACTTTCTGAAGAAATTCTGGAAAGTCTTCTTATGTAAGTGTCTTTAGTTGCACTCTGTTGGCTTCTTTGATGTCCTGAATTGATTTGAAACGTTTACCCTTCACAGTAATTTGGTCTTTGAGGAAGAGCCAGACATTTGTGGTGGCAGATCTAGTGAATAAGGTGAAGGAGGATACACTATAAGGTTTTTACAAAGCCTCCCTCTGTGAGATGTCACTGGGCAACAGCATTTACCTCGTAAGGACGTGAAAGAGGACATACAGAGCTGCTCCAGAAAGTGGCAAGAACAATGGGATAGATGTGCGTGAAGGGAGTGGGAGTATTTCAAAGGTGATAAATGGCAATGTGTCTTTCACTGTAATAATTTTTAAAATGTAAACATTCGTTGAATTTTTGATCATCCATTGTACACCTTATAATCAGCAGAAGGAAATGAATCTCAAAGAAAGAAGCAGCTCCTACATCAAGACGCTTTTGAAGGAACATTTCTATCTTAGGATTTGGTGATAACCAATAGATTTTCTTAAAAGACCTCAACATTGTAATTGTGTCTGTACCAGCAATACGAGCTAAACCCTATTTCATTACATTATTGACGATCTGTGACTCTCAGACCCAAGTGCACGTTTTCGCTATACTTTTCAGTCAGTCGTCTCGTTGTCCTCTTTAGTTTGCATAGGTGGACATAACACTGCACTGGCCGTATTTTCCTCTGTCTTCCGCCCAGACCCTCACATGGAACAGGCTCCCACTTTACATGTCAGGACTCGGACTCATACATCATGTGCTCCGTCAGACAGTGCTGCAGGCAGAACTGGCTCTCATAGACTAGGCGCGCCACATCAGTCTTTCCCCCGTGTGCGTGCAATGGCTGGGAGGAAATATAAATACCTTTCTCCTTCAAACCAAGGACAACAATCCCTAAGACAGTTTTCCGTTTTCCTAACGTAAGAATAGTTACAAATAAAGGACTTCTAAATTGATTTAGAAATATAAAATTACTCCTCTGTCATGTGGTAGTTCTTCAGAAAGTTAAACACAGAACTACTATATGCCTCACCAATTCCACTTCTAGGTATATACTCAGATGAAATGAAAGCAGACTCACATACTTTCACACCAATGTTCAGAGCATCATTATTTATAATAGTCAACAAAGTAGAAATAGACCAAATGTATATTGACCCATGAATATGAATAAACAAAAAGTGGCTACTCAACCTTAAATCAGAATGAAATTCTGATATATTCTACAACATGGATGAATCTTGAAAATATTAGGCTTAATGCAAAAAGCCAGACAGAAAAGAACAAATATTGCATGATAAATGACTCTGATTTGTAGCAATGTTTGCCTGCTTACACAGAATAAATTCATAGAGGCAGTAGAACAGGCTCCCAGGCCTGGTGGGAAGTGGGAAGAAGGCGTTATTGTTAATGAGTATAAAGATTCTCTTTCAGGTGATGGAAAAGTTCTTGAAATAGATGCTAGTACTATTTATATAACTTTTGGAATATATTTAACACCATTGTAATCTACATTTTAAAATGTTCATAATGATAACTTTTGTGCTTTACATATTTTACCACAATAAAAAATGAATAAATGAATATCTATCACTCTTAAGTACCGATAGTCTGTTAGTCATAAGATTTGGATTTTTTCCAGGTTGGGAAGGGAGGCAAGTGTGGTAAAAACAGCTCCAGATATGGATTCAGAAGGCTTGTTCTCTAATCTCAGCTTTGTCACTTACTAGTGACAAAAATTTGAGCAAGTCTTTGTAGTCTTTTAACCCAGTTTCATACAGTTACATTAAACAAGAATTGTTTTAATGACTAAGTTTAAAATATGTGTAAAAGTGGTTCATAAACTCAAAAAATTATGCAAGTGGATATATGCAATTTTTATCATATTTTATTTCAGAGAATTTAGTCATAAAAATGTTATCATCAAGATACATTTATTAATTCCCATTTAAATACACTAAAATTTTAAATTACAACATCGACGGTAAGGCTCTGCTAAGTTTTTAAAGATTTTTGTCTATTTAAAGTATTGATTTTACAGGCTTAGAATGGAAAAATAATGCTGAGTATTTTAGTTTTTGTTTACCATTATTATAATAAATAAACAGGATAAACCTTTACAGTTATTCAGATTAATTTTAATAGTTTTTGTTCATTATTTAGCTTCAATGTATGTACTTTAGAAAGAAGGGAGAATTTTTTTACCTTAGAAATAATGGCTAGCTATGTCGTATCTTGTCTGAGGGAAAAACATTCTTCATTAATATTTAATTATAATTGTTAAAAAGTGTTTATTTTCTTCCTTGTTCTCATCCTTCATTCCAAAGCACACAGATCATTATCAGCCTCTGCATTGTCAACATGTAATAATAATTTTACAGGGTATTTTATCAAGTTGGATATTATCTTGTAAAGCCCTTTTTATTTAATTAATTACATTGAAAATAAGTATGTGAAAATAACATAATTTCTTGCTATAATATAACTTAATACCAAAATTAATGTGTTTGATATAAATACCAACTAATTTTTCTATTTCCCTTTTTAGTGGTTATGTCTTTGACTATGATTACTACAGAGATGATTTTTACAATCGGTATGTAAATTTTTCATCCTTGTTTCTCTATGATTTAAATTTTGACCACTGTCTTCATTTCACATATAGGTGCTCCTGGTTAAAGTAATATTTTTATAGTTAAATATAAAGGGAAATATGAAGTCCTACTAAACCATAATATAGACAGATTTTCCTGTTTTCATTATACTTACTGAAGTACAACTGATCTTGGAGTTTTAGGACTTTAGAGGTGCTTAAGCCTAAAATATCTCTTCTAATACTTGGATAATACTCCAAAGATTAATTATTTTCCAGGTCTGTTATTGACTTAGGATTCTCAAGATCTAGAGATTTCTTAACTCTGCAAATGACTCTTCTGAAATTTTTCTACTTTCAAGACACATTGAAAATGCCATATTGGTTTGATTCAGTAAAATTTACACACCATATTGTGGGACCCTAAAAACAACCAAAAGAGATGAAACGATGCAAAATGTTAATAATCAATCGAAAAAAATAAGCTTTTCCCATGGCCTCTAAAAAATTTCGGCAGAACCTTTAAAACTCTTTTAATCTCTGCCTATAAATACAGAGGTATACATAGTAAAGCCAACAGTTATTTAGGACATTATGAGTTAAGACAATATCAATATTGGGAATTAATTTGTTATGTTTGTTTGTATAATAATAACGTCAAAATTAGTTCAAACTGTGCAAGCTTCTTTTCATTGTATAACCCGGTTAGGGGACAAGTGACTGTTTTATGCTTTCATGTGATACCGTACTCCTTTCTAAAGCTGGATCAGTGTCAACATTTTATCCATACTGTGAATTATGTGCAAGAGGTGCTTCAATGTGTATGTTTTTATCAATGTCGCTTTCTCTTGATTTCTGCATCCCTTTCAGTATATTATATCCACTTTCTTCACGTATGTAAATAAATTTGCCTCTCTTAATTTACTTTGACTTTATAGTCTCTCAAATGGAAGTGTCAACATGCTCACAATCAACTTTTTTTTTGATCCTTCATTGACCTTTCATTTGACGTTCATTTTCAGCATTATCGGTCTTCAAGTCTTTGCTGCACTGCATTTTTGTCAGTCAGTTCTCTCTTGATTAGCCATTTTTGTGAGCTGTCACATGAGTTTACGGTGGGCGGCAAGGAGACATTACAAAGGCCTCACTGCCGCTGTGTGTTAACTGAATAGCAGGTGAACAGCTGCCTGTCTCGGGCAGACTTTGAAAGAATGATGCCCTCGTTCCCCCATCATGAAGCGCATTTGTTATATATAGCCATTTGTGGATGGAAAACCCAGTGACAAGTTTGGACTTTATGAAATTATTCACAGCTTCTATTTTGTAATAACTGAAATTTGATTTTGGTCATTGGAGAAGTGGTATAATTTACCTAATGAATGATAACTGAATGGCATGCGTAGCCAGGGCATTCAACGGGGGGACCAACTGTAGATAAATGGATCATTAGGGAGGAAGAAAAGAGGTAAATATTTTGAATTTTTTAAATTATAAGTACTATTAAAACAAAAAATCCCAAAACATAAAAATGAAAATCTGTGGCCCCCCAAAAAAAAAAGTTTTCAGTAGACATTTTAATGAGGGAAGAAACTCTGTGGTCCCTTAAAAGGGCTTTATTCTCTCTGCTCCAGCTGCCCCAGTCCTTTCTCAGTTCCACAAGAACATCATGTTCCTTCCTTCGTCAGGTCCTTTCTCCGCACTCTTCCACCTCCTCAGACCTCGTTCCCCACCTCTGTCACTACATCCTTCAAGTCTCAGCCGGACGCCACTCGCAGGCTCGGTTTGGATCCCCTCACTCAGCACTTTTCCCTCACAGACCTTCTGATTTGTATACTTTATTTCTTTCTGCAGCGACATTGTTTTATTTATGTCCTCCTACCTTCCTCTATGACAACCAGAACTGTAAACTTTTGCTAATCTTTGTTGTCTTTGGGGACTATTGATAAACCTTGCTCACAGAGTATTTTCAGTTTGTGTTACTAACTCATCTCCCTTAAATTTAAAGATTATTTTTCCCAGGATCAGCCAGCTAATTAGAGACAGAAATACTGTCATAACCTGAGCATTAATTTTGATTCAGTAGCCCACTATGTGTATATACAAAACCAGGAAGCAAAGTCAGTTCATGGTATAAAATAATAGGACACAGCCTAACTACTGGATTATACAATTTATTTCACTGCTTAGACCTGTAGATCAAAATTAACTTTCAAGAATGATTTTCTCTGATCATTTTCTAATTTCTAAAAATATAAGATCTTATTTTAAATATGTAACAGTTTATAATGACTTGTTCTTAATGCGATTTGAACATCTGGCAACATTAAAATAATCCCATTTGCTGAAAAGATAGCATGGAGACAATCTTTATACTCCTAGAAAATTTTAGGTTTTGGTAATTTTAAAGACATTTTTAACTATAGCTTTTGTTTTTCAGGATGTAGAATGTTGTACTAATTACAGTAAATAAAGTTTTCAATTGATGTACAATGTCTTATAGTCTGTCAATATGGAATAGTTTTAACATCTTCTCTCAGCTATTTTATATCATGTGACTTCCTTATATATTTAAAGAATTTCTACCTGGAATGGAGTTTTGCTTTAGAAGGAAGGAGACTCAAGTTTTGATAACAAGTTCTTAAAACTTTAGACAACTCAAGTTTTCTGTTTTCTCATATTTAAAGAGAAACTAAGCTGTGCATATTACTGTTCACAAATGACAGTTCAGTAAACTAATGAGAGGGAGAGAGAGAGAGAAAGAGAGATCTTATTTTCCAAGGCACAAGAATCTTAAATAACTATGGAGCCTGAAAATTTCAAATGACTACATTACACATAAAAAAAAAATCTGACTCTGAACAATTTTCAAAATCATTTGTTTGTCTTATATACAATCTGTTTGGCTTCTAAGTGTGCAATAGATCAGTATGGTTGTGTTGCTAACAGACTATCTGAACATTCTGTGTTCTCATTAGTTTATTTTTCATTTTTGCACTTGGCTAAGAAAGACATAAGCATCTGCTACCAGCAGATATACTCAAGAGCAACTTGTAAACATAGAATCTAGTGAAAGGAAAACAGAATGGAAAGGCTGGACAAGATAAATAGCCTGCAGAGTGACTAGACAGCTTTATCCACAGTAATTCTTCCTGAATTACACTTGACTTATGGTTAAGTTTTTAAAGATCTTTTTAATAGCGGTGCAAAGTTGGGCAAATTATGTATTACAGAACCTGTTATCTCATCTGTTAGGTGAGCATGAAATTGATTTCTAACACATAAAATTATGCTGAGGATTACATGAGGTAACATATGTGTAATGATCAGCATTATGCCTGATGTATTTTTAGTGCTTAGTCGATGTCGGTTACTAGTAACAATTAGCAGCAGCCATAAGAGTGTGATGAATGCGCTTCTTATACTGGTATTCATATAGCAAAGTCCACATGACTGAGAAATAAACTGATTGGTCAAATGTCTTTCCGTACTGGTTCCTCACGACATCCCTGGATTATCCTGTTCTTAGCATTTACCTTTAACCTACTCATCCTGGATGCAGCTGAATGTACCTGCAGACAGAGACAGAGAGAGAGAGAGAGAGAGAGAGAGAGAGAGAGAGAGAGAGAGAGAGAGAGAGAGAGAAAGAGAGAAAGAAAGAAAGAAAGAGAGAAAGAGAAAAATCCCACACTGCTTTGTTTAGGTCAGGGAACAAAAATCACACTAGTTATATTTAGCAAGGGTAACTACATATAAAACTTACTGACTAGTTATTAAGGATCTGAAAAGGGCAAAATAAAACACCTTATTACTGTGGAGTTAGCGACTGGAGGAAGCAGTTAACACCGTTAGGGACACAAAGGAAGAGGTTGGGGTTATCAAATTGTACTGCAAGGTAGATGTGTGACCCCTGTTGCCCCAGTTAGTGAAGGTAAGTAAGGAAGGGGGATTGTTTGAGCTTGGGAATTCCAGAGCAGCCTGAGAAACATAGAGATTTGGTATTTTAAAAATACCGCAGAAAAAGAGACGGACAGAGCTAGAATTTTGAGCAGGAGGTAGTGCTCAGCCAATGCTGCTGTACCTGAGTGCGGATGGCACTCAGACCTCTGAGGAGGGGACATGGGCTGCTCTGGGAGATGTCTTGGCGTGTCTGCACATGTTACAAAATTACTCCAACTAGGTTCTACAGTTGCCATGCTGAAGAAACGAGGTTGGGTGATGCTGAGAAGAGCAGAAAGCCAAAACAAAAAGGAGCAAGTCCCTTTTCCTGCTCAGGTCTTACAGTCTCTTTCTCAGGTCCTTTATTGCCTGAGCAGAGCTAGAAGCCAGCTCCCCACCCCGCAAAAATGTGCTTTGTAGAACTCCAACCCTAGCCATGGATAGAATGTGTCTGAAACTGAGAAACAGCGGCTTAGTAATCGACTTGCTGAGGCTGGGAATTTAGCTTAGTGGTTAGAGTGCCTGCCTTGCAAGCACAAGGCCCTGAGTTCGATCCCCGGCACCAAAAAAACAAAACAAAACAACAAAAAAAAATAATCCACTTGCTACCACAGCATATTGTCATCCTACTTCTGCTGGCTTTGGCAATTTTAGGTTGGTAACTGAAGGTTTTCAACATTTCCGTAGTTTTAGCATAGAAAACCTCTACACCAAGTTCCATCTTATGATTTCTTGTGTCCATCCATGGTTTCAGGAATCGTGAAGTATTGCTAAATAGAATATTTTGGTGATTATCCTAAATGATTATCTTTCTATCTTGCACAAAACATTGTCCAATAATTTATAGCCTTCAATGGTACTTTCTTTTAAAGACTCAAGGATGACTAAACAGACAGCATCGCGTGTTATTAAAACTAAGCATAAATATTTATATGCTTCCAAGTAAAAGCATATATACACCTAAAATATGCAGAATATTCCTAGAGAATGTTTTCGGTTTCTGCGATATTAGCAATTTAAATTCATCCTTTCTTTCGGTAGTAACAGAAAGAACACTAAACAGTTTATAATCTCCAGTGATGAGTAAACTTTTTTAATGGAGAAAAGGAAATACCAGAGGCGTTTTACTGTATACAAAATCTGTATACATTTTAAGTGATCCAAATGGGCATCGTTCAGTTCTGGAGACAATTTTACCTTGTATTAGTTAACCAGGGAAAAGCTAGTATTGCTGTTGACCAAAAATGTGTAACTTTCAGGTTTTTTTTCAGATCATTAATTATACAGAGCACAGAATATAGTCATGAGTCTGGAAAACATATTGGAAGAAACAATATTTCATTACATAAATTTAAGTTACCATCTAGTAGAATGGTATTTCTGTTAAAAGATTGGGAAAAAAAGAGCTGGAGATATATCTCAATAATACAGTACATGCGGGTTCAATCCCCAGTATAAAAAAAAAGTTGGAAATAACAGCATGGTATGGTTCATAAAGGGAATGATTTCAAGTCAAAATACATAAATTTCAAC
The DNA here is from genome assembly GCA_004026905.1 of Hystrix cristata. Taxonomy (NCBI): domain Eukaryota; kingdom Metazoa; phylum Chordata; class Mammalia; order Rodentia; family Hystricidae; genus Hystrix; species Hystrix cristata. The sequence goes on from PVJO010016393.1 coordinate 28,332, forward strand.
CCTACTTTAATGTAAACCAAAGGGAACTAGCCAGAATATAGGAAAGTGTTTTTCAATGATGTGAAAAATATGGGTTCTTACAGAAAGATAAGAGGATGATAATGGTTGTTTTAGGGTATAAGGTTGAGAGTTGTTTTCATATATTTGCTCCAAAATACTATTATTGTTAAAGTTTAGTAATAGCGAACTCTTTAATTTTAAAAGTACTCAAAATTCTATTCATTTTCTATGTTACTATGCCAGCAAATTGCCTTTTTCAAACAATATAATTTTTTTGAGACAGAATTTCACTATGTAGTCGAAGCTGGCTTTAAATGGGATACGTAGCCCAGACTGGTGTTGAACTTTTGATTCTCTTGCCTCAGCCTCCAAATGCTGGGATTACAGGCATGAACGATGACATCTAGGCAAAACATACCTACCTTTGAGGACTGTGTGTGAAATCTAATATCCTTATTCTTCCTAGTGGATATTATGTGTTTTATCAAGTAAGTTAATATTAAAGTTCGTATTACCAGTTTTCAGCTTTTGCTAAACAATAAAAATTATATAGCTGAGACATTATTTAAATCAAACAAAATTTGAAACAAGAAAGATAACTTGTAAAACTAAAAATTACGCTCTCACATGAAGTTCCCATACTTGTCCTTAGTTTTGTTTTGTGAATTACATCCCACATTAAAATACTTAACATTCTGATGCTGCATACCTTCCTATCAGAGAGACAAGAGGAACTGATAAAATATTAGCTGATGCCTTCGTAAGAAAAGTCATCTCTCATTAAAGCAACTCACCAAAATATTCATAGAGGCTGCTGTCTGTAAAAATTTTCACAAACAAGCACAACACATATTAAGTATATTACTGAAATGTTTGTCGCCTACTAAAAATATTGTCACAAATACAATGAACAAATGCAGATCTCTTTTCTCAACCTAAGACCAAGGGAGGCTGTCTCAAGAGACTTTGGAATCTCTGGCTGGGGTATGCAATAGAAATGACGAACATTTCAATCCCTTATAAAATGTTATTGAAGAGCATTCTAATTGAAGTAGCAATAAATATGATGGCTTTATTTGGTCTGCATTTCCATTCTAGCATTCTTTGTGCATTTTTGATTATGCTTTAGAAATTTCTTCAATTTATAAATTAGCTTATTTAATGATCCTATTAAGTTGGATATGCATGGCCTAAGAAAACAGTCTCCAGAGAGCTTACCTTTCATAGGAAGACAACTTCTAGGCTAGGAATGAGTCAATTGCCATATTTTCTTTTCCCTCGATAGTTTTGGGTATCATAGCTCATGCAAAATGCCATCGTATTTTGGTTCACTGACTTAAAGAGCTCTGCGAATTCAACTTATAAATAACTAATGTAGACCTTGTTTTGTGATTGAAATAAGGGGCAGTTTTCCTTGACCCTTTTGATTTTCAAGTCCCTGGTGGTATGGAAGATATTCATAACCCTTTTCAACCTCGGCCTGCCTGTACTCTTTGAAGTAAACTATAATGTGTTGACACCCGTGACCTGTTCTTTGCTAGTAGTTCTTGGGCTCTAATGCACTCTGCTTATTCACAGAGGATGACACTTCTCTTGAGCTCTGTCTCATTTCGCTACTTTTCCTTGCCACACATCTCCCAGTTTTTCCCCAGGAGGTTTCTAAATCATTTTCGGACAGTTTAGCTCTCAAATGTAGGAGATATTTCTAGAGCTAAATAGTTCTGCTTTAAATTTGTTTTAAATAGTCCTCCCCCTCCAATAGTTTTAAATGTTTTTGAATATTTGAAAACCAGCGTATACTTGTATGATATTTCACGTTGTTTTCCAAAAAGAACTTATTGCATTTTCAGATGTGGAAGCAAGATTTACTTTTTGAAATAACCTCTTAGAGAATTTTAAAATTACTGTATTTTCGTTCTGTTGTAGTTTTTTTCAGTTTTGATTTTCATATTGGATTATTTTTATTGACTGCTTTTAAATAAATTACAAGACTTGAATTCATATAATGGTATCAATACAATGTATAACAACCATAATTCTAAGTCAGTAATACTATTTTCTTTATAGTGGATAAAATAATTACACATCTTGTTCACTGTCATGTAGTTTTTTAAATAAATGAATAAATGTATAGCAGGATTTTATTTTCCTCTGACATGTTAATGTCATAAAAATCTATTGTGAGTATTCAGTGTAAATAATAAAAAGCTTTTGAATGTATAAATTACCTATTTCTATAAATGAATCAACAATCTTACAGTTTCATTCTTTCTATTGTTTAATGAAAATCATTGCTTGTATGCATATCACTTTTTTCACTTTTTAGCAAAAATAGATTTATTGATATTCTTTTTGGTTAGAAACATTTCTGAAGCTAACAGTACAGTTATCTCTATTCTTAATTTGAACACCTGGCAAATGGTCAGAAAATCAAAAACATCCTGATAAATATTTCCCACCAGAGCTAGAGTCAACAAAAATGTGTCCTCCTGCTGACACCACTTCATTCAAATCTAATGTGCTTTTTCCACTGTCAGAGGAGGTTTGATTAAATGTCCTTAGAGGTAGGACACCATTTTGATCCGTCTCTCATAGTTATTTTCTTCAAACTGGTTTCATTTCCTTTGTGTTTGTTTCCCCCTCTGAGCTCTGCCTTCTGATCAGAGTCATTATCTGTATTGTGTTTCTGATTCTGCATGATCTTTCCTCTTTTCAAAGCGAGTGTGCTAATAAGTGTTTGATATGGAAGGGGAAGATTTCTATTCATAAGGAGGGTAAATCTGTTTATCCAAGCAAAGAAATATACTTGGGCACAAAGGTCAGTATGATTTCCATAAATCGCATGGTGCTGTTGGAGCAAAGCTCCTGTCCTTTCCTACCTTACAAATGAGTTTATAGCCAGGGTCATATTCTAGTATGCAAAAAGCATAGCCTACATTTGCACCCTATTTCCACAGCGATAATAAATCTAGAAGAAAAAAAAAACTTTTTAAAATCAAATAACAGCAAAAACATTTACTGTCAATTTTTACCAGGCTATTCTCTTTATCATTTCACACTTTTGACAGAATGTTTGGGCATCAAACCAACTCTCCCATTGTGTCTCGTGAAGGTTGTTTGATTACCACGGGCGCGTGCCTCCACCTCCTCGTACGGTCATCCCGCTGAAGCGCCCTCGGGTGGCAGTGGCAACGACTCGCAGGGGAAAAGGAGTCTTTTCCATGAAAGGGGGATCAAGATCTGTCAGTGGGTCGTCTTCATCAGGCTCTAAATGTAAGTAATGTTCCTTCTTTCCTTTTAAAGAAAAGTAAGACTAATCATGATTGCATAAATGCCTACAGTCGATAAATTAACCAGGTAGTTATCAGAGAAACATGAAGTAGATACAAAATTATCTCTGCTTCCCACCACACCACGGTGCAGTAGATTACACACACACAAACATGACTGACAAAATCCCAGAACCAATTTAAAAAGCATTTTTCACAGCAAATAATATTGTGCTCTCAACCTACTTAGCTTGTGATATATAAATCTTGAAATAGAGCATGTTGCTTTTAATGAGGAAACAGTTGCCCTTGAAAAGGACATAAATATACTGTCTTTTCAAAGAAACATTATGCAAAATTAGTTTGTTTTGAGCTTTGGGATAATAAAGATAGGCAAACTAGATTAGAACTGATTTTAAAAACTCTTAATTTGTTATTAGAACATTATCCTTAAAAAAAAACAAAATTCCCTGAATTCGCTGAGAGATTGTATTCTAGCAGAACAGAAATAGACAATAAGCTGATGGACCATCAATGTGTGAAAGAAAAAGATGTAGAGGAAGTCAGAGTGCTGTATTTCTGTGGTAGGTGACCTCTGATCAGAAATCTGAAGGAATCGAGGGAGCAGGAGAGCGATTCTGAAACTATAGGGCACAGTGTTCTGAGCAGCAGGGATAGTCTAAAGGAACAATGATTTAATTAGCTTTCTAGAGCCAATGGTTTATAAGAGAGCGGATTTAATACAGGACATTCATAAATCACAATATTCATCCATAACCCAAATGCAGGAAGAGTGCTGAATATTTATGTACTAGAAACCCAAAAGGTCCAATCAAGGGCTGGGAGCCCACAGCACTGTCCCATGTACATCCATGTCTGCACATGATGGCTGAAGAAATCTTTACTGGAACCAGGATACGATGCTTGCAGCAGAGATGAAGATCAGAGATTTCCCTGAAAAAACAGCAGCCATTCTCGAGGACAGCAAGGCCCCGAGCTCCTTCTTTGGCGAGAACAGCTGAGTCCCCTTCAGGAAAACCAGCCACAACAGAGCTTCTCCGGAGAAACAGCCCACCAACTATCTTCTGCTCCCTTTCTGCTTTATGTTGCATCAGCAGTAATCCTCAGGTGGATCCTCTACACCCAGAACCACACCAACTCAGTCCAGCTGGGCATTCCGGCTCAAGCAGACCACAGTGATAAGTCCACCACAAACAATAACAAGAAGCCAATGAGACTGCAGCAGAGAAGGGAAGGGGAGTGTGGCTGCAGAGAAGATGACAGGGCAAGATCCAGTGCAGCTTGGTGGGCACTGTGGACATTGTTTTATACTCCCCCTATTCCAACCCTTTAAGACAAGTACAGGAAATACTTTTACCACCCTTTTATCGATGAACAAACACAGAGATCATGGAGCCTGCAAACAGTAGAGTCAGAGCTAGAAGCCACATAGATCTCTTAACTCTCATACCCATGAGCTATCTGGTATCAAACAACGATTTTTTTCTCAACATCATCAAATAACCATTATCAAAATATTTTGTTTTGACATAAGAGTGGACAAAAAATAGTTTAGGAGGCAATAAGGTACTGATGCCTCTAGAAACAAGTTTTGTGTGCTGAGAATTTGATTTATCGAATATAACCGCAAAAGCAAACTAAATATTCATTTCTCTATGTACTTATTTATCTAATCTGTGCTGGAGATAGATGAATATGAATTCCTTTTTCAGTTTTAGTAATAAGAGAAAATTAGTTTTTGCTGCAGTCTCTAAACATTCTAATATATTTTCAGATTATTAAGAGCAGGGAGAAAGAGCTTGGACTTGATTCTTTTCGTGGAAAGTTGAACACTGAATTGCCTGCTAGGTTTATAGAAAACATTTTTACCATTAGTAATTTTAACTTAATTTCAAATGGAATTACCTGAAGCTTTGTGAATCCCTTGCCCTGGAGTCGGTTTTAAAGCAGTGTTTAACAATGGAAGCATGATTGGTATTTTGGCTAGGATAGTTCTACCTTGAATAAGAGGGTCCTGTGCTTTGCACAGCATTTAATCCCCCTGCCCCTAAGCACTTCTCAGTGTTTGTAACTATAAACCTGCTAATAGATTTCTAAGTGTTCCCCAAGGACATGGTACCACCTGAGGTCAGAGCCACTGATTTAGGAAAACACGGGGCTTGCCTGTGGCCATTCCCAGCAGGTGGAACCACACAGGACTCGAGCATTCAGTTTCTGTGAGCAGATCTGTAGCTGCCAGGGGTTATTTGGAAATAGATATCTCAATATCCAAGTGGTTAACTTGGATTTGGTCTTTTTATTTTATTTTACTTTTTTGATTTCTAGTTATATCATTAAGAGAGATTGAGAACTATGAAAATCTCCTTTGAGGATCTTATTAAGAATTTCTTTTGGTTCTGTAATAATCAGAATTTCTAAATGGACATAGAAGCAGAATATATCTTCTGCTTTTATACAGAACTGTGTGTAGAGTGTTAGTTTGTTGATTGTATTATCCAAATCCTCTTTAGACTTGCTTTTCGGGTGGCAGATTTATATATCAGATTCTAAAATTGAAATCCTCCAATATGATAGTGATCTTATGAAGTTGTTTTTTCTTGAAATGGTGTTTTATATCTGACTATTCCTTGGTTGGTTGTTATACCATTGCTTATAATAATAGGAGAAAAATCATAGCTAATGTCCTGTAGTGTTTATGGCAGCTATTGTTTCAAGCACTTTACAGATTAACTCATTTATTCCTTATACCTTCCGGTGGCTTCTCTGTGATTTCTAGGAGAATTGTAACTTTTCAGTTGTATAGTTCGCCTTTTACTGTTTTTGACCTTTGTCTACTGGATCCTGCCCAGGTGGCTCTATTTTGGTATGTATTTCCTCTATACATCCATTTGTTTTCGACCTTTCTTTCTGTATTAGCTTCACAGGGATGCTATAAAAACTGCTCTAAAATGAGTAGCTTAAAACAACAGAAATTTAGAGGCTGGCAATCATTAGCATTGCTTGGCCCGAGGAGGTGTTTCTCCAGCCTCTGCCTCCGTGGTCATGTAGTGCTCCCCTTGCATTTTGGGGACTATGACTCTTCCCTTCTTTCAAGGACACTAGTTATGCCGCATTAGGGCTCACCTTAATGACCTGTTTTTGAGTATATCTTATTTCCCAATAGGGTCCCATTCACAGTTACTGGGAGTTAGGACTAATTTGGAGGGAATATATTTCAAATTGTAACAAATCATCACTTTATTTCTGCATATTTACTGAAAACAACATATTTTTGAGTTTGGTTTGGGGCAAAAATTTGGTACTTTCTGTTTTTTATATAGCAAGTTAACCTTTTGACATGTATTTGATTAACTAATATTTCCAGTTATATTCCTTGCATCTTTATTCCATGTGAGTTGTTGATTCTGGTTAAGGCATTTTTATTAACATTTTCTAATACTGGTTTTACCTCCATGGTGTGCACCTGCTGTACTTGTTTGGTCCCACCCCTGCCTATGAAAAAATAAATCATGTTGTGTTCATTCTTGCATTTTGGTAGAACACATCAACATCTTTGTGCGTCAAGCTGTTTTTGACTCACAGGCAGTGCAGAGCTAAGACCCAGTGGTCTTAGTTCTGACAGTTATCGTGGACATCCCTTTTGACCTGTGAGAAGGCCTTTTTGTCCCCAGGTGTAAACCAAGATGTAGTGTCCACTCAGCAGTGCATCTCCCTTCCATAAACCCCTCTCAAGTCAGGCTCTCTAAGGGTTACTTATCGCAAGGTACTAGCTAGTATCCTTCTCTTCATTCTAGGGAAATTTACTGACTCTCCCTCCATCTCTCCAGCCACCCGGGGATCAGTGGCATGTTTCCCCGGCTTCTGGTAGAGGAAAACTCTTTTCCTAGTACTTGTAGCCTCGGACTCTCCACTTGCAGCCCATGTACAAATAGTGCAATCCCATGTTTACACCTTTGATCAAACGACACAGGATCATAGCAAGAGGTTGATAATTTTATAGTTTCTATGTCAACGAGAATTTATTTTATTTCATTCTATAATTATATATATATATATATACACACACACACACACACACACACATATTTTTTGGTGCTGGGGATCAAACTTAGGACCTTGTGCTTGCTAGGCAAGCACTCTGACCACTGAGCTAGATCCCCAGCATAATTTAATATAATTACTTTTTGAGAAGGGATCACCCAGATGTGGATAACACTCAAGGCCCTATCCCTCAAATATCACTATTTAAATTTTTTTCTTACATTGGAAGAAATAAATAATAAATTTATTTTTTATAAATAAGGAAATTGCCAAAGCCAGCTACTTGGAGAAATGATCCTACAATTTGTCCTTGAACTACATGTTAGATAAGACTCTATTCTTAAAAATTCAGTGGTAGATTATAAAGTTAATTCAATATTCTCTGTCTGGTATTATGTGACAAATGCGATGGTCTTGATAGGAAGATAAGTTTGAAAATTGGGCTACTAAATATAAAACAGTGATGCGTTGACTGGCAATCATAACTAGAATCATGATTGCATATTCTCTCTAGGAGCATACTGAATGATCATGTTGTATATGCTTACATACATAAGATATACATGTATAATTATTAGTTTGATTATAGTATTATAATCAGCCTAGGTTTGGGAGTAACAATAATTTTCAAACTCAAGTCACAAAAGAAAATTCTGAGCAAAGTGTAAAGTACACTGTGTTAACATCAGCATAATCTGAATGAATATTTACTGAAGCGTATGTATCTTACTGTTTTATTAAAAGTCATTTCCCATTGTTTAATGATGTGGCAAGTTCAGAAAAGGAAATTAATGTTAAAACTTGGATAATTTGTAATTTCTTAGTTCAAAATTTTTAATACAATTGAGAAGAAAGCCATATAAAGAAAAATATATTAATGACATGGTTTGCAAGAGATGAGTATTGATAATCATTTAAAATGAATTGCTCTATAAAAAGAATTAGACTACTACCAGTATTTCTGTCTCTCTTCAAATCTGCTGAAACTAAAACTACAATTAGCTTGTCCTATCCCTCATCATGGAGCCATAAAATAAGGAAGATGTGATGTTGCTGATAAACACTTTACCAAAGAGAAGGCATGATTATATGTGAGGTTGAGCGGTAGTGTCTTAATGTAAAAAATGATTTCTTCCAAAAATTCTATTAAATCAATTTCTCTACATAATTAATTTAAATTATAATGTGTAACAGAAAAGATCCTAGAAAGTTTGAACTTGTCAATGCTTTTAATGACAAATTGTATGACAGGCTACTATAAAAGCCCCGAAGCATCTAACAAAAATTAAAGATAGTTCACTTCAATTTAAGAAATAGTTATTAGCAGATTATCCCTGACACAATGGGTGCCGCATTGCATCCTGCTTGCCAAAAGCATGTGACTGAAATACGGAGGTAAAGCAGCAATTGGAGAACTATGTTAACATCTGGCAGTGTCATTAAGCATTCCTGTCTGTCCATTATCTTGGATAAGGTACTCATAAGTGTTTTGCTCTTGAGATCTTAAGGAAAGAAAGTATTGGTGGCCAGAGGAGTTAGAGAGGTCCTAGTAGGGGATGTTGATTAAGTTTAGAAAAGCAAGTAGATTTGGAAGGATAAAAGCAAAGAGATTCTTCCTTCCGGGAGGTGTCATCTGATAGAGGCTTTGCTGTCAGATTGCCTCTGTGGACTTGGTCTTCCACAGTATGCTGCCACTTGGGAAGATTGCTGAATCCTTATGTACCTCTCCATTTCTGTCTGGAAAATGGATACAATATACTGTGTATCCAGTAGTTGAATTAAATTACTTATGTATATAAAGAATTAAATTACTTATGTATATAAAGTTGTTAGACATATGGTCATGCTCAATGGGGTTATTATTATTACTACTACTACTATTATTGTACCAAAGTCTAGCAGCTCAGAGGATAAAATATGAAATGTCTGTACCTGGAATTCAGTAGGTGGCCCTGCTATTTCTTAGCTGTGTTGTTTTGGAGCGAACCTACTTTGCTCACTGTGTCATAGTTGTCTCATCTCTAAAATGGGAATGACTATCTTACTACCATCTCTACAGCATAGTTGTAAGGATTAAATAAGTAACACATACAAAGCTCCTAGATGGTATCTAATATTGTGGAAGTTTTAATAGATAACAAACCATCATAGGAATAATACTGGAATAATAACTATCATCGTGGTTAGTATCTGAAGCAAAGATTCAGTGCTAAGAATGTCATTAAGAAATAGATATCTATGGTGAAACAAAATAAAATGTAAAATTGATAACCCTACTGCAATGAAATATGGCAAAGAATATCAAAAAGCTTAGGTTTCATTCAACCAAAAAATCTCTCAACAAAGTGCTACATGATGAAATGGACTTTTTAGGAAGTTTATATTCTGAATATATTGTTAGTATGCTGGGAGTGCTATAGCAAAATGCCACAGCTAAGATGACTTAGACAACAAAAGTTTATTTTCTCACAATTCTGAAAGCTGCAAGTTGGAGATCAAAATGTTAGAAGCTTGATTCCTTCTTTTGGTTGTAAGCAAAAGATCTGTGTCAGCCTCTCTCTTTGTATAGATGGCCATGTTCTCCCTCTGTCTTCTCATCACCTACCATCTGCAGATATCTTGTCCAGGTTTCCTCTTTTTTTTTTTTCTTTTTTTTTTTTTTTTTTTTTTTTTTTTTTTTTTTTTTTGGTGCTGGGGATCGAACTCGGGGCCTTGTGCTTGCAAGGCAAGCTCTCTAACCACTGAACTAAATCCCCAGCCCTCAGATTTCCTCTCTTTATAACAACACCAGTCATATTAGATTAGGGTTAACCCTAGTGGTTTCATTTTAACTTAATTACCTCTTTAAAAATCCTGTATCGCAATACAATCACATTCTAAGGTACCGAAGTTTAGACCCTCTACACATGAATTTTCAGAGGGGACATTATACAACACGTAATGCAGAGATTATGTACATGTATGACCTTCACAATATGTATCTTTCAGCTCTTTTTATTTTAAAAGCCAACTTCTCAGATATGATTTAATTAAATAATTAATTGAAGGAGGATGAACACAGACCGTTTGGATCATCCTAATAAACACACGGCACATCTAGCAGTCTCTCTGAGCACCAGTTAGCACAATGTATGAAAAAGTAATAAATTCCTGCTAAAATTACAATTGCATGTGGAGAAACCCAGTTGAAACAATTACAATGCATCGATAATAAATATATACATCTGTAGTTGTCTCTGCTTGGTTTTCTTAATTAAAATTTAATGTGGCTCAATAATATAACCAGATTTAGAAATATAAACAGAAGAAAAGGCAATAGCAAAATATTCAGTCCTTTGATCAATATGGTCTATGACAATATGAGATATTTCCTCAGTGTTACTATAGAGTTTACACTTTTCTATGATTTTTACTAACAACTCAAGAAGGATCTTTCTTCCAATGTGGAATGATAACAGCATATGGGCATAAGACATGCTGATAAACCTTAATAGTATTTCTTACCTCTGCCTCTTCCTCTTCTGCTTACTTCCTAGATCAAGTCTTAATAGGCGAAATCATCCATTCTCATAGCTTAAATGGCATCCTTGACTTTATCTTCTTCCTAAATCTGATTAAATCCATGTCTATCTGCAAGGATATTCCAAACAAAGTACTTCTTGCTGTTTGCAAATAAGAATCCAAGTTCTTCCTTGTATTTCTCAAGAAGTATCTGACCTGGTACTTCTTTCCCTAAACCCTCTCCACACTATTCTAAGAATTTAATTAAACACATATTTTTAAAGTATCCAAATTCATGTTCACATACCTCCACCTGAAAGCCTTTCTTTTGTTTTAAGAAATGTTTTATCAGCTGAATTATCCTATATAACACAGATAAACATTTTTAATAATTTTCCCAGCCTGGCGTTGTAGCACATGCCTGTAATCCCAGCCCCCTGGGAAGCTGAGACAAGAGGATCACAAGTTCAAACCCAGCCCAGGCAAGTTAGGAACTTATCCAGACACTGTCTCAGAATTTGAAAAAGAGAAATAAAAGTGGCTGGGATGTATCTCAGAGTGAAGGCCCTGAGTTCAATCGCCAGTATGGAAAAACATTCCCTATGTTTCAAGATCCAACTCAGGAAATGCTATGCTGGTATTGCCGAATTCAGCCCCCTCTATAATACAAAGGCGATGCTGTGTTCTAGCCCCAGGCCAATGGTTCATCTTCAAGTTGGGGGCCTCAATCTCTTCTACTTCATCTTACAGTTATTTGTATGCCCATCTAATCTCTTATTTAGTTATTTAGTTAGTGCATGTCTGTGTTTCTGGGGATTGAACCTACCACTGAGCTACTCTCATTCTTTTTATTTTTATTTTGAGAGTCAGACTGACCGCAAACATTCTGTCCTCCTATCTCAGCTTCCCAGGTAGCTAGGATTATAAGCATGTCCTGCAAGGCCCTGCTTCCTTTTCAAAATTACTTATATATTCAAATTAATTATGCTTTGCACAGAGTATACCCTTTAACATTTATAGAATGTGTCACCACTATTTATTTTTGCATTTTGCTTTTTGTTTTTCATATATTTTATAGTTGCCTATGAACCTTATCTTTGGAAATGTTACAGCTCAGAGGAAATTCATTACAGAATATGTTGAGTCAGTCTGTGAAACAAAGAGAGAAATTCTGGTCCACACTGAAAGGTTTAAAAGAAATTAGGGTTTCATATGTATTTTCAAGCTCTGTAATTAGATTCGCTACTTCCTTTACTTAACCTTTTTGGCCTCCTGAACTCCAAAGTCTTTTTCCAGTCATAGCTCAAAGACTCAGTTTTGTAAGGTTATTTTCACATCAGTTATCAAACGCCACCGAAAAAATTTATTTTGTGTCACCCATCTAGTCAGCCCAAGTTCCACTCATCAGCACATACACATGACAGGTCCTAATTTGTCCATAAATGAAGCAGACATGACCCCTTGGTAGCTAATATTCTATGGACAAGTTAGACATGATCCTGCAGTAAGGATCTTCTTATGATTTGGGGGGCTTGCTGGGGATCGAACCTGGGGGCCTTGCACTTGCTAGGCAAGCTCTCCATCACTGAGCTAAGTCCCCATCAATAACGATCTTCTTAAAATATGAGGAGAACACCAGAAAATGGAAGATCATTTCAATATCAAATGAGGGACTTTCACTTATCCCTCCATTATTTGATGTGTATTATATTCCCATGTATTATAATAAATTGATTACATATTTTTTTCTGCACTGCACTCCTCGAGGTCAGGAAGGCAGTTAATTATGAACACTAAGAAGCTCGTAACTCAGAGGTGAGGGGTAGAAGAATCACACAAAAATAAACCCCAGCTTTGCAGTCAAGGAGCCCTCTCAAAACCTGATTTAGTTGCCTCAAAATCAAGGCAATTGTTAAGCAATCTTAGACACATTATTTAACTTCTCTAGTGTGCAATTATAATGCATAAAACAAATTTAACGATACATGCTTTGTATATTTACCTTAAGAATTGGACGAAATTATAAACATGAAACTCCTAGGAAAATGCTAGATGAATGGATGCATATAGTAGGTAAACAGTTAATAGTTTTAAAATAAAATATATTCATTATTATATTTTTTCATTCTCTTACAGATAGATTGACTAGAGAGAGATGGAGACATAGATACTGTGAATTTGTATATATACACATGTATGTAATTATTCTAGGAAATTCCATTGGGAGAGGAGTAATCAATTGCTCCAATTTATTTTAGCAAAATCCTTTAAAGTCTGGCATATGAAACTGTTTGCAAGACTGGCAAATTAGCGTGTACATATTAAATTTCCTTAAAATGTATGGCTAAGAGGAAAAGGACATACCGGTGCAAAAGAAGATGAACTGAAGTGATAAAGATTGCCATAAATCCACATTGCAGAAATCAGTATAGAAAGATGGATACTTTATTCTGGATGTGACTGAATTAAGTATTATAAGTCCTCTACTAACCACAAAAGAAAGCACTAAAACTGACAATTAGGTACTTACATCAACTGAAGTTGCGTGACAATAAACATGTAGATTCTGTGACCTTAAGACAGTCATGTAAATCATCTTTATTGATGAAACGTTGTATATAAAAGTGATTAGTAAATTAACTTCCATGCAAATATATTTTATATTTAAATAATGTATTAAAAGAATAACAACTAAATGTTTTATTCAAGTACATATAATTACAAATTTGTAAATTTTATAAAGAATTGATATAAACATAATGTTAATGAGAAAAGGTACATAATTATCCACACCAATGTATTAGTCCATTTTCTGTTGCTACAATGAAGTACCACAGACTTGGTAATTTATACATAATAATGGTTTATTCAGTCCATGATTTTGGAGGCTAG
>PVJO010016394.1:0-41923 GCA_004026905.1 Hystrix cristata
GAAGAAAATGATATTAATAATGGCGGAGTGTATAGAACCAGTGACAATGAAAGGGTAAGACTAGAAATAACTAGAAGGCTATGCCTTTGAGAATGAGAGAATCAACCACAAATTCTTCAGACACGTACTTTATTTGTTAGTGCCTCCCACCTTGTTGTTTATTTCCTTGGATTCAAGCATCGTAAGGTAAGAATGGATCCTTAACTAGGGAAGGAATTAATGAAATATTAGAATCTAGAAAAGTTGCTTTTGCTCTTTAGTGAGAAGGGTCTTGAGGGTGCCATAGATGTGTACGTGGAGAGAACATTTTCTCACGGGATGGGCCCGTGCTTAGCTTGTCTGACTGACTATTGCTCTGTCCCTGGGTGAAATCTCTCTTCATAGGAACTTAGGGGCAGGTTTGGAACTGTATACTGGTTCTTAGGTTTGAGAAATAAGATAAAAAAAACCTGCTTTATTTTAGCTTTGTTTTCTGTTTTAGTTTACTGAAGGAGAAAAGCATATATGTAGCTCTGATGTTATTCTATGTTTCTCAAAACCAGGAAGGATTTGGTGAGAAGGTAAGACCTCTAATCATTTATAATTCCAATTTACCAGGGGCCAAATGCATTGTAAGTTGCCACTAATTTTTAGCATCAACTGTTAAATAGTTTACTAATAGTGGTAATGGTTCAAACAGTTTAGAAATTCACTTATGAGGCAAACAATTAGATGGTCTTTTGTGGTATGATGCATTTTCCAAAATCACAGATTAGCAAAGAAGAATGTCATCACTTATAATCTGAAAGATCAACAACTTAACCAGATGCAGGTGTCAAATTCAGATAGCAGAACATTTCTCATTAACAGTTTCTTTGCATTAGGAGATGGCCTCGTTACAAATGTGCTAGTCTGTGATAGCTCCAGAAATAAGTTATTCTGTAATCACAGAGAAAGAACTGGAAAAATAATGGAACTGTAGATGGACAATTGTGGCATGAACTCTTGTGCCCCCACACCGAAATTGTGTAATGTTCGGTAGCAATAATAAAGGCAGGAACCCTAAAAATAACTTGGAATGGACTCTGAAACTTACGTTTTATATTCCAAATTCATTCTTTGCCTTTTGAAGGAAATAAAACATTATACCTCATGTATTGATATGTGGTTTCAGTAATTTTAGAGGAGAAGTAATAAAGATTTTGGTCTGTGTTCCTACACTATTAAAGTTTAAATTAGGTAATGAGTGTAAAACAATTTTATAACACATTATAATGCCAAACAAGTCTTTGTTTTCAAGGATAGCATAACTTTGCTTGAGGGTAAAATTAGCTCTTTCCCAGAGAATCAGTCAAGGCTGCCAAAACCAGCATTCTCAGTTGAGAATAGCAATAGCAAGTAACTTGAAGATGTACTTATATAGAGCAAAAAAACCAGCTGTTGATACTGTAATCTGTAACATTCTCTTTTGCGCTTGCTTGTCTGCCCAGACCTCCACCATGAGCTGAATCTACATGAAAGCTTGCGAAGATGTACATGTATCTGTCATGTCAGTTATATAGAAACTATCTAATAAAGTTCATTTATCATTAATACTATGAAGATAAATTAATTATTCATGATATTGGATTATTTTCCCTTTGTGGCACACAAGATTGTCTGTTGTGTCATCCTACTTTAACCATCACCAATGCTAGACTGCTAGTTTGTAAGCAAGAATGTTTCCTGAGGAATTATATGGAGCAGAGTTGTGTATTGTTGCCTGGGTACTATTCCTTCCAAATTAAATTTATTAGATTACATATGTTTGCATTTCATTATGAGATCATAAAGTGCAATACACTCCATAAATATTGACGTGACACAGTACCTAAATTACACTTAGGCTGTGCCAAAGACAAGCACCACACAGCCGTGAAGAATTAAACCTCTTATGGTAGCAGGAGTATTTAAAGCAAGAAAATAACTTTCTTTGAATGTGGCACAGGAAGACATTTGAGTGTTAATAAAAGTAAGCAATAATAATATTTTTAAAGATGTTCAATAAAACATATACTAGTTAGAATAAAATTAATTGTGCTAACAATATAATAACTTTAAACTCATTTCAATAGAGTATATTCAGATACTGCAATTCCTCAGAAAAAGTTTTATCCGAGTCTTAACATTTATATGACAGTTAATATTGTAAATGATTTACGTGGGATATTATTTTTGAGGCTCATAACAAATCCATAGTGTATTTGTCTTGCTATTTCATACTAAAGACAAAAAGGACCAGTGAGAGTAAAACAGAATGACTGAAATCAAGAATAAGAAGTAGAATCTGAACTCTACCCTGATCTAATTATAGAATTAAACTGATGGATTAGTCTAAACAGATAAAATTATAAAATTTTGCTGATGATTACTGTACTCAAGGCTGTGGATTCCTTCTTGGTTTTGGAGGATCATTCCTCCCCTCCCAATGAATCCATGTGTAGGTTCTTATCCATTTAGTTTGTGAGTGAGCATCCCTCCAAATATCTTCAATTTGCTATGGCTCTTAGCTCTGTGTCTGGATTCGGTACCATCCTGGAGTATATATTATGGTCAGGAGTTCACCTGTCATTCTGTTTTAAATACTGCTGCTTTGTCCTTGCCAAATCCTCAAGTACTCCTCTAGCTGTAAATTCGAAATTTGGCTAGATATTTCCAAGCCTCGATTAATTTTATTACAAGTCCATTATTCCTAGATTTGTTTTTAAAAATGTTTTGCTCATAAGACTAGTATTCTTTTCTAAATGTCTTCTTTTTTTGTTAAAACATGACATTGGAATTGTGCTAGAGTTGAGGAATTATAATATAAAAATGGAAACATATTTTATGCATCTAGAAAAATTTATTTCTCTTTTTGGTTTGATAGTTTAGTTATTTGATATTTTAGGAATCATAAATATTTTCAAGGAGAAGGATTGGTTACTTTGTGGAAATCTGCAATTTGACACAAAATCCAAAATAATATAGAGCTAAAAAATTCTGATACTCAAGAAAAGTATAACTTCTATATTTTTATGACAGCTCGACATATCTTCATATGATTCAAACTTGTTGAAGAAGACAGAGAAATAACTTCTGAAAATTTTAACAACATTCTCTAAGTAGAGAATTTTAAATAATTCTTCATATTTCTTTTTTTCCCCTTGAAAGAAGTCCACGTAACTCAAACTGGTTCAAGAAATAGCTACTCTTACTTTTAAAATTAAAGTCTGGTAGTTTGAAAGTAATTTCACACAACGTATAAGTCTACAGATCAAAACTAAAATAGATTTTATAACATATAATTATTCTTTAGGTAAAAGAATTGTGCAAGACCAGGGTCTGTATTCTTTCACTCACTCATGTCAAAGTATTTTGAAAAGAAAATACTATGTCTCTGCGGGTTTCAGAAAGTTCCTCTCTCTGCCAAAACATAAGAAGCAATTCCAACTCCATTTATAATCTGCTGATAATTGTGGACTTACTTGCTTTTCAGGATAAACTGTATTGTTTTGAAGAATATGTAGGGAAATTTTAGACTCAAATAGGCATCAATATCATATACAAGGAAAGGTGAAATTATTTTTCTTTTAAATTTCTAATTTCTAATTCTATGTTTCTATACACAAGAGAATAAAATGTGCCTCAATATGATGCTTTTCTTTATATGTAGGTTATTTACAGTAACTGGTGTTTGAAAACATGAAAAAATATTAGAGAAAATTAGAAACATTTTGGTCATATAGTAAAAAAAATTAGGGTTTCTGGTAAAATCAAATGTAGAATCATTTAGTGAATAAATGCATAGTAATTGGTACATGGTACAATAAAAATGTCCTTTGGAAATTTAAGGAATTGGAGTTAAATTTACAAAATATTTCTTAGACAATCTCAAATTTTGTTGAAATAAACATAAATTAATGTAATTAAGAGAAGTATCATCTCTATCAATACAGATTGACTATAGTAAATATTTATTGTTCTAAAAATAAGAAAGCAAAATGGATTATATAAAATGTAGTATAATTTAAACTATAGAGGACAAAGAAAAATATAGCATAATAAAATAAAATCATTATCCTTTTTCGTGTTTTTAAAAAATAAAAAAATGTAGTTAATTCTGATAAGACTTTAATGATAACTCTTAGGTTATACTTCATTTGTTGAATCATTTATTTCTAAAAACCTAGTTTTAAAGCTTTCTGAGCCGCAGAAATTGAAGCAGGTACTCTAAAAATATCTTGGAATGGACTCCAATATTTAGATTGTTAAATTATCAGAACTCTTTTGATTATTATTATAATAGATCCTGCTTTAACTACCTGTTACTCGTAGTTTCTTTTTCTTTTTCCTTCTTTCATTTCTTTGTTTGTTTGTTTGCTTAAACTGAGTATGACTGATTCCTGGGAAGTCAAGTCGGATAATTCAAACCAAGCCCAGTAGTGACATGAATGTTTCATCCCATCAGAGATGTTGAGAGACTATTTGACTTTTTATGTGGTATGTCTGATTGTTGTGCTATGTCATTTTGTGTCTAATTCATGACATTTGTGTGTAATGAAGTGAAAATGTGAGGTTTAGGATAAACAAGAAAATAAAAATTTTAAGTTGGTTGAGCACAATGAAATTCTAACTTTCACTTTTGACTACTGACAGATTTTAAGCCCAATCATTCTACTTTCCCTTTCACCTCCAATTTTGCTGGGTAATAAAATCCCAGTTCTCCTTCCTTTCATGAAAATGGAAAATTTAAACCCTGTTACTCCCAACCAGAACAGTATCTTTTCCTCAAAGCCATGCCGTAACCACTGCAAAATCCAAGGCATTCTTTCATAGCTGACTTATTTCCAGACTTGCTTGAAAGTCATCTCTTCTCTCTCTAGAATACCTCATTACATGAGCAACAAAGTCTCTTCGTATTCTCTTCATGCAAATGTATGACCATCATCGTTCTAAAGAAGTGGTGGATAAAGCTCATTCACAGCGCTTCTGTGATCACAATGATAGGCAGAGTGAACATTGCCTCAGTTTACCTAGATGACCAATGACTGTGGGAGACACTCCGCCACAGTCATGGTACTTCTCTTTCCTGGATTGCCTACTGGCTCTGCTCTCTACGGACACACTTCATTTCCAACAGTTGGGTGATACATAGGTTGACACCTATAGGGCCCCTGCTATAGATTTAAATTATTTAAATCAAATTTTTCAGTAATTGGTGAAGAGGGACAATGGTATGAGTAAAGACCCCTTTTCAAAGCGCTCTTAATTTTGAGCCTTGACACAGACCCTTTCTGTGTATCTCAGACTGAATTATGCATCTTAATCCCAGCATAAGATGTAAAATACTTATCAGAGAGTAAAAAAGGAAAATTCTTACCCCATGATTACTGCTAATATCAACAAGTAGAAGTCGATACCTAGTACTCAAAGGAAAAACTGATATCCCACGATACACAGGTCTTTTGGGTAAGCGTTTCTGTGAAGAATCAGTTACGATGTGGCATGCCGCGGTCCTAGTGTTACTTAGGGCGCTAGTGATGGGTCTCATCAGAGATCCCGAAGGGGTCCCTCAAAAAGTCACCACGGCACACCTGGGCACAGAAATCCCATGTCAACCTCAAAGTCCTTAAATGCAATAAATGGCTGTTGGCTATTGAGTGTACACCCACCGAACCTTGATTATTGATTTGAGACATTCTTAACGAAAAAAATTAGAAAAGCGAACAGAGTAACGAAGAACTCCATAATGGACATCGAAAGTCAAAACAAACAAACCAATGAAAAGTTTATATACAAGAGGAAGAAACAAAAAGAAAATGTACTCCACAATTTGACTCACATGGAAATACAGAATTTACTGAAAAATGTTATACTATAAAAATTTAAAAGCATAATAACTAGGTTTTGTACTGCTGTTAACAAAGGTTGTGAACTAATTTTAACATCTTCAAGAAGGCAACAACCAGCAAATTTTCATGGCTGTGAGTTATCCTGGGACGCAAATAAAAGCTCTTTTTGAGAATCCCACAAAATTTAAAAAAGGAATTCCCTTCTACTTTTAGGGCAGTTACTGAAATTAAAGTAGAGGACAGAGCCAGGTATGGAGAAACGCGTGTGTAATTGTAGCACTCTGAGCATTTGAAGCAAGAAGATTATAAATTTGAGCTCAGCCTGTCAATTTAGTGACTTAAGAAGACCTTGCCTTGAAAGAAAGAAAGAAAGAAAGAAAGAAAGAAAGAAAGAAAGAAAGAAAGACAGAAAAAAAGAAAAAAAAAGGTTTTCCAGAGTAGCCATGAACACACTGACCAAATACATCAAAATTAAAGTAATTATTTTGCATCTATGATTAGTATGACAAAAGACAATCCCACGGACCTCGGCTCCAACTCCTCTTTCTAATTAAAAGTGTTTTTACTGCCAGTACAAGTATTTCTAGGAAGCCTTTGCTTCCTGCCAGCCTAACTAGGAAAATTCAACCTTAAATTGTGAGAAAGATCAGATTGTAGTTTGACTTTTCTGTACTTTTATCAAATTGTGAATCTAATTTAAAGTGAATTGATTTAAAGTGCATTTAAACTGTGTCCATATCCTGCAACTGATTTTCTAAACTAAAATCATAACATGATTGTGTAACTTGGAGTGATTTAAACATACCATGTGTTTGTATTATTTAATTCAGCTTTGCTTTTATAGAGATCTCTTAAATATCTCTTTATTAGTCCATGAATTATTAATAAATATTTTGTAAGAATTATCTATGCATCAAATAAAGTTATATGGACAAGTCAAATAATATAAGAGAAAATCAACAGTAAAGCACTTACCTAGCATGCACTAAGTCTTGGGTTCACTTCCCAGCACCAACAACAAAACAAGACAAAAAGGTATAGGAAAAACAAATACCTGATTTTGACAGGAAGGGTGTGTGTGTGTGTGTGTGTGTGTGTGTGTGTGTGTGTGTTTGTGTGTGGCCTGTATGTGTCCACATATGTATGAAAATGTTATGTATACACATGTGAAAAGTATCTAATATATTTAATCTCAATTACATGAGAAAGTTTTAGTATCATTCTAAATTCTCTCTCTCTCTCTCTCTCTCTCTCTCTCTCTCTCTCTTTCTCTCTCTCCCTCTCTCTCCCTCTCTCTCCCTTTTTCAAGTTATTGCATAGTATTCTACCTAAGCAATACTTTTCAATTTGGTGTCACAAACATGGCCCACATCATCACTCCATTTCTGGATATCCAAAGTCATTATTTTACTTGAGAAAAATGTCCCTAATGCACTCTGAGTAAGTAGTTAAATGACTAAGGTCATTAACTCTTACGAGGCAGACAGAAATTTGCTACGTTTTCTAGAGTTTAACACCCTCTCTGCTAACCACCTAGACATTATTAGCAATGGTCTTTCTCTTCATTTACTAAGAGCAGCCCATGTGAGTTGTTTACAATATGATGAAATGTCAAGGAGTAATTTAAGAAGTGCTCTGCATAGGAAGGAGAGAAAGATAAAAATGCTGATTCTACTAATAACTTGTCAAAATCAGTCAAATCATTCCTTATTTTTCTTGCATGGTGGCTAGTATCAGCTATTGCTACCTTGGTGTGCCCAGCGCCTGCAGCTGTATGTATTCTCACAGAGAGTATTGTAGGGTAGCGCTATATCAAGCCTGGGCACTGAGATGCAGCCACACACTCCCAGATGGCACCGCTGCTTTCTTCAGGGTGCTGGCTTCCTTCTCCCGCTTCATTCGGGTCGAGGTCCCCTCTGTTCTTTAACAACATGTTTCCTTCAAAAAAATAGTCCCTTTTATTTGTAACTCAACACAGATTTCTGGGCATTTACAAAACATTTTTAATTCTCATTTCATTTTCTTTAAACATCACTTCATGAATATTTACTATTGTGGACAATACAACTATACAAATTAAATTCTAGCTTCTGAAGGAACTTCAGAATCTTGTATAATCCTAATGTATTTTAGAGCTAATAAACTTTCCAAATCATAATATATAGTCCAGTAATATATAGTCTGCCAAAAATGCATATATACTTCAGGCAAAGAAAAACTTGTATAAATATTTTAATACTAAATTTATTAAGATATCGTAAGATAAATACAAATTACATTTGACCTCTACAATTACAGGAGGTGCTCAAAGTGGTGGCCATTCACTTCCAGAGATTTCTTAGTATGGTGCACTGCTGCTTAGGCAGCTTTGCTCATTGATGTTTCTGCACATGCATTTTCAGTTTCTTCTCTAAGGGCCGACAGATGTAGTGGATGTTCTGCAATATGCAACATCCTGTAGGGTCCCCCACAGGAGGGCTCCACCATTTGCTAAAAAAACATCATATGATTTTTCTTTTCCTGAAGTGTGTGTATACAGTTTTTAGTGGACTCTGTGTGTATGTGTGTGTGTGTGCGTGCATGTGTGCGTGTGTGTGTAGATGTATATATTCCAACTGACTTTTCTTTTAAAATGGAGACTAAGAAGTTGAGTGGTTAATGGAAGGGTTCAGTGAGAGGGTAAAAGATCACATTTTACTATAAGAGACAAATAATTATAATCTGGTAATCAGTAGTCACTGAATGCCTAATTCAGCAAACTTTAAAAAAAATTCTCATGATATTCTTGGTGTTAAGAATATAAAAATAAGCAAAATAGACAAAAATACCTGCCCGCATAAATTTATAAAGAAACCCACATCTCATAAAATTTCAAAACAATTGAATCTTTATCCCAGTTGCATAGGGGACTCTGTTCCATGTGTTCTTGTTCTGTGGTCAGGGCTGGTACTGCTGCCATGGTTCCATCTGCCAAGGCTAGAGGGAGAAGGAAGGAGACTCAAGAGAGCCTCACACCAGTAACCCAGTACTGTGAACAGAAATACTGTACACTTCTATTTATATTACTCACTTCTCATCTGTCAGAATTAATCCTACACTCCAACGAAAGTAGAAAAGCAGAGTAGGTACAATCGTTTCACAAATTGAGGAGACAGAGAGCTGGGTGATCCTATGATTGCCATACAAAAATGAACCATGTAAATGCAATATTTAGGTTATAAATGAGTCATAGGGAGAAATAGAACAGAAAAGTGGACTTGAAAGTTTAGTTTTAGGGCTGTAGTTTTAAATAGTGAGTCAGAGAATGCCTCGTTGAGATGTTGGCTCTAAATAATCAACAGAAGGAAGAGAAAGACAGAAGCTCATCTGGGGGAAAGGAAATCTAGTTAAAAGGAAGAGGAAATTCAGGATCTTGCAGTAGAAATATGAATTGTACGTCCTGAACCGCAAAGAGCCCAGAGCTACTGCAAGGGAGTGAGCCAACAAAATGCTGCAGAGAACTAGACACAGATTGAATGTGAGGAATGATGTAAAAGAAGTCAAAGATAAGGGTCTCATCCTAGGAGCCTGAAAGCTTAACATGCCTTAAATACAAGCACTAACTCTAAATACACGTACGTGCCTTGGCCTTCTACTGCTTTCTGCCCAGCCCACCCAACCATCATCTCTCCAGAAACACACCACAGTCTCAGACTGCTGTGAACCTTCCTACCCCATTTCCACTGAGAGCCATTTTTTTGATGCAATAGCCCTAGTGACCCTTTTGAAAACAAAACATTTCCCTTTGCAGAGACCAAAATTCCTAGACTTGCTTTGAATTTGAAAGGCCCTTACTGATGCAGCCCTCTGAGACTCTCTGACCTCTGGGCTAATCATTTTTCACCTTCTCTCACTGTTTTGCCAGCAGACAGCGATTTTACTCTCTGAATCTAACAAATAGTTCCCTTTCCAGGGCCTTTCCGCTTCTATTTTCTGTACCTGGGAGGGTCTTTCTTTCAGATACTTCCTCGGGATCGTCTACAGAGAGATCGTATTTGAGAAGAAATCTGAATAAAATGAATAAGGATCTTTGTGAATGTCTGAAAGACACCCAACTCCCCAAGCAAAATCCTCATCAGTCTCCTAAAAACCACTGCAAACTGCACAGGTAAAATAGAAAGTTTTAAGGATTTGGTTTTACTAAATGTTGAGAATTAAACAGTAAAAATGCTATAACTTATGAAATTTTTAGTTAATCTATATAATTCATGGTTTTACAATCTAAAATTACTAGTATGAATTTCATTTATATTCATAAAGTATAAGGATTTTCATGTTCACATTTTATTTTTACACTTCATATTGGTGACAATAGATGAACTACTATTTTCAACTCTTGAAAATATTAGTTCTAACATATATTTCTTCAGTTTAGGTCACGATGGATTGTATTTTATTTGATAAAGATAGAAAATGTGTAAATATATCTGTATTTCTTGCTTGTCCCTTGACATTGGAATCAGCTTGTATCACTTGGCATGAGGCTCTTTCAAAATGAGGGCAGCATTTCAACTCCTATTTATTTGTGCCAAATCCTAGCTAAACTGTTTAATTTACATGGTCCTGAAGAAATGGTAGCTGTGGGCTTTGTTTGTTCTTGTCCCTGTAAATCACAGGACAGAACAGGTTTCAGGGCATGTCTGAATTAGTCCCATAGGCCTCCTTTAACGAATGGGTGTCAGTGAGAAATGCTAGCGATGATGACTTCTTGATTTCAGTTGCACATTTAGAGAGCTGGTAAGGTGACCTATGGCCTTTCCAGCAGTCGGTTGAAGGAAGATGGGAAATAGTAATTATAGTGTAATAAAGAACACGAAGACTCGATTTAAATGGCAGAATTTGCATTTAAATGGGAATTTCAAAATGAAAACATGTAAAAGCTTGATAGGTACAATATTTAGTATACAGCTCATGCCTACAGTTAGAAGCACACTTAATCTCATGTCACCAGGGGTTGTGTAGAGGTGGCTTCTGTGCCTGCCCAAAGGGCAGAGGCGGAGGTTTTGAGTGAGACTGAAAAGAAAAGGTAAAATTAGCTATTGATATGACACATTTCATCACACTGAATTAATAAGCATATTTTGGTTTTGAAAAGATTAGAGAGTGAATTCCTCAGAGCACTCCAATCTTATGACCTACAGCTAGTGAAATGACTAATTGATTAACACTTAGGGAGTGTAATGGAATTTTACTCTCTGAACTGCTCACAGTAATTTTGCATTAATCCATTAATTGGAAGTGTTTATTTCTTGGATAAGGAATTAAGGCATACACAAGTTTAAATACATTTGACAATTAAGAGGTATTTTGAAAATGACATGAAAATCTGTCATGGAAGTAATTCCCTCGTGAAGATGCCTGTCTGCGGGGTTTAAGGAAGCGAGAGAACCGCCTCAAAACAGTGTAGCAAATAATGAGATGAATGAGGAATGATGTTTAAAATTATGACATGAATATGAAGGGACTCTTTTTTTTCTATCTAGTGGTATTATTGAATAACCAAACACAATACAAACGAACATAACTAACACAGACTATTTTAAACTATACAATTTTTCAAAGATTTCCAAGTTATAAAAGTTGTGTCGGAATGATTGCTACTCAATCATTTAATGCATAGCTATAGATGAAGTACCTAGTCACTAGATCAGATAAAAATGCACACAATTTCATCCTTTGAGTGCTGAATAAATACAAAATACTGGATGACTTGTTGCTTATGTGCTATGTATTTAAATGCAGACATCAACTTTTTTTTAAATTTAATTTTATTTTAATGGTACATCTTAGATGTACATAGTGATAACATTCATCACAGGGGATTTGTACCTGTACATGATCTATCTTGTTGCTTCTTTTTTTCCGTTCCCCTCCCCTCACCCCCTCCTCCCTCCCTATTTACAAAAGCTTTGTTTCCATTTTTTCCTTCCGTTTCTTATTTCTCTTGTCCCTCTGTTCCTTTCCCCTTCCTCCTCCCTGTTCCCTTTCCCATTTGGACATTTTCTTCCCTTTCCCAATATAATACATTTTAGTAACTTCTTTTTTAAAGTGTGAATTCTTCATTTAGAATTGCTAAATCATTTGCAAATTGAAGAGTGTTTTCTCACATGAACGCAGTTTGTCGGTATGGCAGTCAATGCACAAGGTTTCATACCCATTCGTGTTCTGCACTCTGTGCTATATTTAATAACGAAAGTTCAAGTGCCAATATTATGACAGAGAAACTGAACTTACTATCTGGTTTTTCAAAAAACATATCAATTTCCTCTAATCTATTGCGAAGAAAAGAGATCAAACATTTGGACAAATTTTAGATATGCATATGTGCTCCTAGACTCATAATTTTAATGATAGAGAAATATAAAGTGGGAAAAGGCCATCACTTGGATCTGGTAGATGCATTACTCTTCAGCACACTTCAAATTATACAGTAGAAGTTTTAGTAAATACAACAGTATCAGCATCCAATTGTAACATATATCTTTATGGGCTTTATAGTTGGACAAAGAAGTTCAGGAATTATGCTAGTTTTCATTCAGAATAATAAGCACATCTCACTGTGTTTGAAACTCATTTATTAAAGTCGTAAAAATTTCTCAAATATGTGAATAGATGACTTCAGGCTTCCAAGCCAAAAGCCATACTAGAATATTCTCACTGCACCTGCGATTTTCTCTTTTAGTTTCTATTTTATTTGTTAACTACCAAAGTATGATTAGCATAGTTCTGTTGCTTAAATGGTGATGGAAGAATATGGAGAGAAGAGTTCTGGAAGCTTTCATTAATACTGTCCTTGATTCAAGGACAGTATTAATGAAATTATGTAATCATTTTTTTCTGTATCTCAAGTACTACATTAGTTACTGGAAGTACAACAATATATTCCATGATAACATCCTTGTGTTTGTATCATATAATACATATGACAGAATGCTAAGTAATAAAGGGATATTAAAACGTGACACAAAAATTTGAGAAGTGCTATTCTATACAAAGTGATAGGAGATCTGAATACATTTAGAATTTGCCGGGCTGGAGGTTTCCTGGAAATATCTCTGTGAATGGTGCTAAGTGTCTGGAGTCTGCATGACTCTACTTGATATTTTAGGCAGCCTCAGTTCTGACTCTAGCTTTCTCTTTCTTTCCAAAAGCTCTTGGTTTCTTACTTTAAGGAAAATTGCCTTTTGTTTTTGCACATCTGCATTCATATTGTCCCTGCTTGTTTTACGTCCCTTGAGTTATGTTGCTGTATTCTCATCCAACACTGGAAGTAAAATTCACGGTTTTGTTAACTGGAGTCTCTGGTGGTAAGAATGACTATTATTTGAATTAATTTATCTTGGTAATATGGTAGTAGCAAAAATACTATCGCTCTGAATAGCATGATTACATTATCTTAAAAAGAGCTATCCGAACGTATTTCTTTACAAGGAGGTATCTTTGTAGAGTATGTGGCTTTAACAAACCACCTGGATTTAATTCTTTTTCACATTTCTACCTCGTGGCTGCATACCGCAAACTGCTGCCTTGATATACTCCGCATGACCTTTAAGTCTTGTAATTATTCTCCTAAGTTTCTAAGTCCTGTCCCTGATCACTACTTGGGGTTGGGGTTATGTAAATTTCTGCTTTATCACACTTACTCTCCACATCTCTAATTGGATGTCTAGAAGAATTTTTAAGACTTGTTTGTTTAGTAAGTATTGATTAGATACGGATTACATGCCAGGCCCTATGCTTGGTTCACTGAGGCCATGTTTCATCTACCCTCCTAACAATAATAATGCCTACTATATTTTCTTATCAGACACATCTGTTACAAAGGAAAGGAAAACACCTATTCAACTATAAATTATATATGATTTTGAGCACTTAATATGGATGAGGCTCCATTCTGATATCTGGGGATCTGAATGAGTATGATTAATTTATTTATTCATTCATTCATTTGTGGTCCGGATTTTGGTGGACCGAACATCTTGTATCATCTTTTATCCTGCAGAAAATGAGGACTCGCTGACTGGTATTCACTAGTGGGAAAAAATAATGTTTGCTTTACATTTTGGAAAAATATTACTCCGCAGTAAAAATTATCATTTCCTCAAGGAGGCCTTCATCAATACCACCAGAGAGGCCATTTCAATGGCTTGTTGAATAGTCCTACATTAATATTTCGTGCTTTACTGAATAAATTGTCTAGTGTATTTTTCTTCAATGGAAAAAAGAAAGATATGTGAATTCAAAATCTATTTATTGAAAACATTCTTATATTATTAGCACCTATTATGTTCCGGGCTGAGTATATGCTCCGAGCATATGTGTGGAATAATGGATGAATACAAAATAGAGAAGAGTGGACATGTGATTTCTCCCATACTATAAAACTTTTCTCTTTTTGTCAGACTAAGATGATCTTTAGGTTGAATTTTAATTATTTAAATTCCATTACTATTGTGTTGCTAGTATGCGTGAGAGATACATCTGGAAAGAAACTCATGATAAAAAAAAAAAAAAAATCTGGAGAGTCCACGATCACTGAGATCCTAATGTGGCTTAGCTTCTTTTGTAAGACTCATAACTGAAGACAGAAAAAATGAGACTTCACAGAAAATATTAGAAAAAATAAAATTCAGTTAGACCTTGATAGGAGAGATGAGTGTGATTTCCTCTTTTATACTAATATCAAGGCCCATGCCTATGGTTCTTGCTCCATGCTCCAGGGCATTATGTAAATGGTATTACCAGCTACGTCCAGGTTAGAAGAAAAAGTGTAGGCAGAGAAGGAAAATACTGAAACTCTTTCCAATGCTCTTAAAATATATACCATTTTAAGGGAAAAATAAATAAATTCAAAGCATAATTAACATTTGTATTAAGGTTCTCCAAATTTACAAATTCTAACAAATCTTGAGAAAAAACATATATTAAAGTTGTCTTAGCTCCTTTCTCATCCCTGGGATATAATACTTGAGAGTCACAACTTACAGAAGGAAAGGTTTATTTTGACTCAGTTTGTAGACTTTTCAGTCCATCTTTGGCTGGTTCCAGGGCAGGATATCATCAGAGAGGAGAGACAGTCCGTGGCATGGTGGCAGGAAACAGAGATAGATAGAGAGAGAGAGGAGATCAAGGGGTGGGGGTAGATCCTTGCAGCCCACACTCCCAGTGACCACCTTGTCTGAGCAGGCTTCACCTCCCAACGTCACCTTTTGCTATGAACTCATCAGTGGAGTAATCCAAGGATGAGTATCACACCCCCATGATCCAATCCAATTACCTCCCCAAAGCCTAACCTATGAACACAGGAGACTGCAGGGACATTCAGATATAAACCATAATGGAAGTTTAATTGCACTTTTTCTCTTGGTTTTATATATGCAGGGTACAATGTGTATATTAGACCTTTATCTTTTTATAAAACTAAGGTGTTAGGTGTTGAAAACTGGTTATATAAATATCCTCGAATTTAAATCACTTTAAATTAAGATTTCAGTAAGCATTTCAAAGAGGAATAGGATAATGCTGGTCATATACAGTTGGATTTCTTAGTAAATAAAATATACTGTATTTTCAATTTTCTATTTTATATGATTGCATAGTTAAAGGCAGAAAAAAGCACAGGGACATCATTTTCAGAATTAAAAAAAAAAAAAAAAAACTTCCTGTCTGCTCTGTATTCTATTGTTTTCAATGATTAACAATTTTAGTTTCATAAACTATTGTTTTATTCAATTCATACTTATTTTTTAGTATTGACTGGTACATAGATACATTTTTATTTTAAATTCTACCTTAATGCACTTAGCTTTTGGAAGTTTCCTCACGGATGCGGACTTTTTGGTCTCTATGGAATGTTCTAAAAGTGTTCATACATTTTAATAAATGGGGTTTGGTATAAGGTATTTCACATAGATTTGGAAATAATATGATATTTTCATGAGTATGCTACTAACCTACTTTCAGTTGCTATCATTGGTATAATATTAGGGAATTGGAAAAAATGACACCAAGTTTTAAATTCTTGAACCAAATGAACCACTGGAAAAAAAATATGGAAAAAATAGTTTTCAGGATATTGGAATAAACAATGGACAATTATACCTGACAAATGGGAACACAATGGAGTAAGTCCATTGTGTTCATCCTTTGGTTCTTGGGCTGTGACGCAGAAATGGGAAAAATGAGTGCACTTGGGAGTCTACCTGATAGAAGGAAGTGAACTTGGGAGTCTGGAGAAGCTAGTGGAGCGACGATTATTAGATTAATGTGTACATAAAAGAGAAGAAAATATTTCTCAAACAGGTAAGTTTACAGATCTTCAGTGATATATACATACTCATATTTATAGCAGCAGAATTCATAATAATGAAATCTTGGGTACACTCCATATGCCCATCAACAGATGAACAGATAGTGAAGATACACAATGGAGTACTACTCTGCCATGAAGAAGGATAAATTTGTGACTTTTTAGATAAATTAATGCATCTTAAAACCATAATTTAAGTGAAATAAATCAGACATACAAGTTTAAATATCACATTGTTTCTCTTGTGTGAGAAACCCAAAGAGTAAATAAGGAGTAAAATGGAGGATAGATATTGGGAAGTAGGAAGAACTTGTTCGATTGGGAAGGGGATCAGGGAGGGGGGAGGAGGAAGGGAAAAGAGATTTTAAAAAAAAGGTAATCGAAGCAAAGCTTTTGTAAATGGGAAGGGGAAGAAGGGTTGAAGGGAGGCGAGAGGAATGGAAAAAATAGGGAATTAGGTTGCATTATGTAGAGGTACAAATTCCCCATGATGAATGTGATCATTGTGTAGGACAAACATATACTAATACAAAAAGAATTAGTATGCATCTTGGATATGTACCAGCTCTTCATGATGAAAGTAATACCTAGAAAATATTTTTTAAAAATTGCCTTCATTTCAGTTAATTCAATCATTTATTCAGAGACTGATTGGCAAATATTTTATAATCCAGTATGTTTAGTGTTCTTAAGCTGAGTCATCATACAATGGTATTACTAGATTAAAAAAACATTAATATAATTGTAAGAAATGTTATTAATTACTTTAAAATGGCCTCCAACATGCCACCTTCGGGGCTTGGGGTATAGCTCAGTGGCACAGTGCCTCCCTGGCACGTGTGAGATCCTGGATTACATCTCCAGCATTGCAAAACATAAGAAAAAAATTCCTCCATTCTGGCTTATATCTTAAGCACTTTTGTCCCTTTAGATTTGAATTTTATTATCTACTATTAAAAATAACTGACATTACTTTTATTAAATTCTTATTATTAATGCATAACTATAATTACAATTATCAAGTAATAAACACTATTTTCTAAGCAAATGTTGACTCCTTCAATCATTCTAATCATCCTATCAGTTTGGATTATATCTGTTTGATTTTGGAAAAACTGTTGCAAAAAAACATTGTTGCCTTCCCAAAAATACAAGCTTTACAAGAAGCGAAGAACATGAGCAGCACCCAGCCGTTCGATTGTGGAGCCCTCATGTTACTTGCTGTCCCGGACAGACTCGTGATATGTTTTGTGGTCTTATTCTCCACCTACCTCTTTGTTACCTTTATATAAACTTTAAACTCAGGGAGTTTTGCAAACCATAAACTAAGGGAAATAAAAATAAAATATATGTATATTTGTGCATGAGAAAATATGTATCTGTCAGTGCAGGCATGTGCTTCTCCTCGCCCCCCCCCAATGAACATCAAGCTCAGGCATTAATTCCAGAAATAAAAGTTGTACTGCACTTTAATATTCCCAGGTAAGTGAACTATGAACTATCTGAAATCATCTAGATATTACAAGGGAATTTATAAAGGACATACCAGGCAATTTTTGACGTATAGAATGTTAGAGACCTTCGTACAACCATGGCTCAGCGTAGCCGAAAGGTTAATGGAATCGGGATTTGTGTAGACATGACTGATTTTCCTCCTGCAGGAAGAGAAGGAGGGGGAAAAAAAAGCTGATTTGGACAAAGCCCTTTAAGGTCACTCACATCTGCATCTTCCTTTCTTAAGGGCAGCAACGCACCAGTCTCTTGTACAGTAAATCACCCTAATCTCTGAGAAACATCTAGCACTTGTCAGAGAAAGCACCTCTCAGCCAAAAGTGTACTAAGAGACTAGATAAAATACTTTGAGAACAGCAAAAACAAATACCATGAAACAAGCAAGGCTGAATAGTATTTCTGTTGCCCGGTCAGTGTCTTCTGGGTAAAAGCCTCAATATTTGAGGGCATGGCTTTGGGCTAGTGAATGTTATTATATCAGAGCACACCCCTACTCATCCTGTCCCTATATTGTGTAGTTAAACCTTCATTTTAAATAGTATCAAGATAGTAGATGGTACTTCACATCAGTTTGCTACAGAAAGAGCTTACTTCTTTTCCCTTATATATTCATATACAAGAAACAATGTTCTTTCTTAAAGTCACACACGCACAAACACACACACGTATATGAACATACACAAATATCATACACACTATATAAATATGCATACTTGTCACAGGGCAATGGGATCACATCTATGGAGCAAATCAAGCAAGAATTGAGATGATGTATTTAGTACATTTTTGAAAAACTATTTTAGGGTCATATGTACAATGCAGTGTGTGAGGGAATTACTTTAATTGTCTTCTATACTTCAGAATTTAATGGGAGATTTAATTTGCTTTCTGTAGTTCAAGGCTAAATGTGCAAGGAAAAAGTACAGAACATAAATAATGTGGTTGAGGTTTTTTCATGGTCATGAATTTTAAATTCAAATACCTACAAGTGTTGTAAGTAGAAAATTTCCTGGTTAACTTAGTTCACCTATTATTCAGTAAATATAAAACCTTTACCTTTTTGTTTTTGGTACTGGGGTTTGAACTCAGGGCCTTGTGCTATCTAGGCAAGCATTCTAACCACCGAACTAAATCCCCAGCCCTAAAACTCTTACTTTTTATAGCAAAGTTTGCCAAAAATAATTTCTATAATTAAATAACTAAAATGTATTGTATATGATGAATTAGGAAAATTGGTTAAAGATTAAAATGAAATAAAATGATACTGATATTGACTATCATTTTGATTACAATATGTTTTGTCAAAGATGTTTAAAATAAATGAAATAATACAAAACTGTGGATCTTTTCATATGTCTGAAGTTTTGACTGATTGTCAGCACATGATAATCTTTCCTCACTTTTGTGTGCACAATGAAAAATAAATTAGAGAGAGAAAATATTGATTCTTTGTTTCTATGGTGGCTCTACTGAGAATATCATATTTATTTAATGTGTTGAAGCTAAAAAGGAAAATGCTATATCATACATGTGTGTGTCGTAGTTTTCCTATTTGTCATATTTGGAAAATAGTAAATTATTAAAGTAGAAAGAATTCATAATTCAGCTCTAAAAGCTGTGCATAATCTATCTGAAAAACTGTTATTTTCACCAAATTTTACTAGACAGACTTCACATGGGAAAACGATTCAGAGGAATATTCTCGATCATGAAATATTTATTAATTTTTAAACAGTAATAAAGCTCATTTGATATGCAGGTACTGAATATGAGGAAAATAATTAGACAACCTTGAAAGAGAATTAGATTCATTCAGCAATAAGAGATTCTGCATTCCCAGCTGATAGTTGTAATTCAAATCGATGCCTCAAACTACTACTTACATTGAGTTTTCAGTGCCACTAATGAATGGTTGCAATTGCAAGGGTTAAATGTGAACCTCACTGAATGTTTCCTGGAGTGAAGAAAAATTAATAATTTGCTTCTAGGGATACAAAGCAATAGAATACTTTAGATTTGGGGATGCAAGGACAACTCCTTTGAGATTTTTGTTGTATTTTTTTTGTGGACACACTATACAAAATTTTAAATCTGTTTGAACTACTGGTGTAGTCTGATTATGGTTACTTGAACCAATGAAATATTTATCATAAGCAAATCACTGAGAACATAAATTTATAATGTATGATACTATTAATTATGACTTCCCTGTACTTAATAGCTATTTGCTAAAAGTGGCATTGTGAATAAATACTTGTTACAATCGTATTAGTCTACACTTTTACACGATAAAATACAAAATAAGCTATGATAACATTTTACAACCTTCTAAGACAATGCAGTCAGGGCTATTATTCGTTAAAATGACTAATAGTTGACTTTCAGACATTTGCAAGATGACTGGCTAAAGGTCCCTAGCATGCTTCCCTCCAAAATGAAGGAACCAAATAGCTGTTTTCCTGGAGAATCCCAGGCCTGTTTCTGGAGTTGAATAGACTATGGCACAGATGCTGCATAGCAGCAGTTTACGTAAAGGCCCAGTAAGAAGGGCGTTAAGCACACAGCATCTAGTAATTGCTCTCCAGAGATCAACCCTGAACAGAGAGAGACTTTTGTCACGAGAGCAAGGGTGAAGAAAAGGCCTCTGCCATCCCCACTCATGCCCCAAACACCTCTGTGTGTACCTGGAGAACTCTGCAGGCCTCGTGGTGTTTGGGCCTAGTTTGAGAGCAGCAGAGTTACCACAC
Source organism: Hystrix cristata (assembly GCA_004026905.1). Taxonomy (NCBI): domain Eukaryota; kingdom Metazoa; phylum Chordata; class Mammalia; order Rodentia; family Hystricidae; genus Hystrix; species Hystrix cristata. Next base: position 20,457 of record PVJO010016394.1, read on the forward strand.
TGCCGCTTTGGCCCAGGGTAAGAACCCAGCCCACATCGTGCCCTCCTTACCCAGGTGTATGCTGCACGGTGCTGTCTTGAAGCCAGGGTTGCTCAGTGTCCTGAGAAGGAGCCAGGCAATCGGCACCTGGCACCTGGACAGTCTAGCCTTGTAAACTGACTGAGTGGCTCTACCACACTCTTATGGGACCAAGAAACAGCTGTGAAGTTTGTTTTGATTTTACACTAGGAAGAGCAGGAGAAATTGAGCAACTCTTCTACCCGTATCTGAAAAGAACTACTTAATTTAATAATGAAGTACTTTATTTCACTGGCGAATGAGCGAAGTTCCCAACATGTCTGCATTGTTTTCCTCTAGTATTCCTTATTAAAGCAAATGGACATGTCACTCAGTATTCATGTTAGCATAACGTTTTGTGAATTGCAACCATAAATTACATACAGAAAAATGTTTAAAAGAAGCAGTGAAAACATTGGTGAGAATCTCTTGCTATTTGGAATTTAAAATAAGAATATTTTATATTCTACTAATTGGAGTTTGTATTCTACATATCTTTTGTGTCAGAAAAAAAAAATTCTACCAAACATGCACAAACATCTACATACGTATATTTTGCTAGACAGGTGACTGAAAACTATTTAAAGACATGGGATTCGAGTAAAAATATGCCAACAGTGTAGTTATTGTGAGTCATGAGAAAAGAGATAAAATTTTCTACAGAAATAAAAGAAAATCAATGCTCAATCTCGGACATTTTATATCTAATTCTGGGATTTCTAGAAAGAGAGAAATGAGATGTTGGAAGGGAGAAATTATTTAAAAATACAAGAAGATGGTTTCTCAGAATTAAACATACCTACTCTGAATCCAGTACAAAATTGTAAAGATTTTACACTAATGCAATAAGCAAGAGATGACAGAACACAGGGATAAAAAGTAATTCTTCCAAGCTTCCATTGAGAAGAAAAAATAATTGAAAGGTCAGCATATGGAATTAAAATTGAAATCATATTAACATTTAAAAAGAGATATACCAGATAAGAATTGTTATAATCCCCTTAAAAATCTGACAGGATTTAGATTTTTTAAACCAGGAAAATTACCTATTAGATTGCAATGAAATATTAAGACTCCCTATACATGTATCATTTCATAAACTTCTTCCTATGTACCATTTTCCTTGAAGTTCCAAGAGGATGCACTTCACAAACACAGCACGATTGGCAATTAGGAAGGTAACAGAGCAAATGGGAAAAGAGGGCAAAAGCAGTTTATTGATTACTGGAAAAACAAAACTTCCTAAACACATTTGTGGAACAGATATACAGAATAATTGTATTGTTGGGGGATAAAAGGTGGATAATTTCAGGATGCAGATTACAGGATGTGTTACCAGGACACTAACAAAAACAAACCAATGTGTCAGAATTACAACTTTTAACTGTTTGAGAAGAACTTTGTGACTGTTGGGGAACTGGGAAAAACATGCCGAGAATACAAGTATAAGTTAAAAAGAATTAAGTTATACGAAGACTATATAAAATGCAAAGCAATGTGAGAAAGGAAATGTAACTCAAATGCACTTTGTAGTTGAAAACAAAACTGTAACATATAGTAATAAGAACAACTTAGCCAAAGTATAGTATGTCTATATCTGCATTTAAGAGTACAACATAGACAAAATAGTATCTATTTTTCCCCTGACATTTTCCCACTTTCATTTCAGCCTTACTCTTTAGTGTATCATCTTTTATAATTACATTATTTATCAATTCCTTCTTCCTTGTTGTGTTCAGGCAAGAGTATGTGCAAATATGCATGAGCAAATGTCTGTGTGCTCAGGAATCTATGCCACAAACATTTTTAGGTACGTCTATTTACCTTGTTTAGACAAACAATTTATGTTTTTGCCCCCTACCTTAAAATCTGACTAAATTGTTATGTGATTGCTCTTAATTACCTTACCAATTTTCCACAATTGTTTCAAGCAAGCCTTTCTAAGAGACCTATTTTTAAATTTATTGGAACCAAGGTGCATTTATCTGTATCAAGCAATATTGTAAAAACCTAATCTGCAGAGTTTACTCCTAGGAATCATTCTACATTTCTCTTACTGAAACAGATGTGCGCTTGAAAAATAAACTCTGGACATTGTTGATCACTATGGCCTAATATTAGGATGGCAGATTCACACCTGCTCAAATTTTAGGTTTTTTCAAAAGCTAGAGACTTGTCAAATACATGTAAGTCCTTATAACTTTCCAGAAAAAGTATTTTAAGAGTATACTGTACTGTAATATGTTAAGATGTGTCTATATATTTTTTGTATATTTCAGAATACATTATCTCAAGTTATTATATTTAAGTGCATTCATTATATAATTTCATTATTCCTAGACCTAAAGTTACATGAAATAATCAATTTGCCTTCCTTCTATATGCAGAAAGAAAGCAGAGCAATGGAAACCAAAACGCTTGTCACCTTGTTCCCATTTGTTAATTTTCCCTTCAAAAGCAAATTCCTGGATGTTTTTCTGAAGCACAAAGCCTATAAACACAGGTTCCAAAAGGAAATCTCCTTCATTTTTAAAATCACGGTGTGGAGTCCTTGGTGTATCTTTCACTTATCACTACATGGTAAATTATTTGTTTCTAAGTTATGTAATTAAAAAAAAAAAACTTTCCCATTTGTAATTAGTCCAACTCATAATTAGTTGAGCTGCCTTGGTGCTTAGTTCATTATATTTTTGAATGCTAATGATGTTGTACTTGAAAAAATAATCTCTTCCCATTGTTCACGCTTTAAATTTCTACTTTTGTTAAAAGTAGCTACTATCCTCTTCAGTTTTTCCTATGGCCTTTTAGTATCTTGCATCAAACATTTTTCTTTTTCTTCAGTACTTGAAATCCTTTCCTATTTATCTCCCATTGTTTTCTTTTTTCTTGATTCATCATTTTCCTCCTTTTTAATTTTTTTTTTATTAGTACATGTTTGCAGTACATAATGATTCATTTTGGAGAGTTGGTACACAGTACATAATACATTTTAAGTCTTTTACCACCTTATCTTTTCTGATCATTTCATTAAATTGACTCTTTACATGGTAAAACTCTTTCCCGGGACATTACCAAATGTTGATCTTTCACATACAAAGGTCTTACTTCCTTTTTTCTTCATTTATCACAGAAACATCATTAGAGAAATTAAAACTTCTTGGGAAACACATGGTTTGGGGTAGTGATATTCTATAAATCTGGAATTAAACTAAGACCGGAATGGCTTTATACCTACCTATACTAAAAATGTCCCTTGATGGTGGGTCTGCTTCCTCCTGTTCCCTGTAAATATGAAGCTGACTCAGTACTAGGAATTTGGCTACTGAGATTTAAATGGATTCTGTGAAGTAGGTCCAGTTGGTTGCAGGAAAACTTCCTAGACATTAGTTATGGTCCTAGCCAGAAACAGATGGTACATTCTACCACAGTGTATAATTTGAGTGTTTTTTGTTTTAAAGAGACTGTATGGAAAAGTAGTAGGCAGTGTTTGAGAAACACGTCAAATCATAACATAGAACTGCTGAGCTGGAAACTGCAAGTCAAAACGAATGCTCTTCAGCCTGAGAAAAGAGGGCAAGAATAAAGCCACTCACAGGGAACACTCAAGGAATCCTTTGACCTCACTCTCATTTTCTTTGGGCTTCACTTAGTGTTTGGCAAACACAAACTGAAGTCAGAGAGACAGAGAGGGAAGACAAATTGTATTCGGAGCCCAGATAGTGAGAACTGTAGAGAAAGAGGCCAGTGGAATGTGCCCACCATGTCTGATATAAGTATTATTACTATGCCTTTTCCCTCCTTTGAAAAGAATTCTGTTAAATTATATTTTAAACTGTGCATAATGTTTATTAATATGTCTTATGAAAATAAGTTTGGCCAAGTTAATGAAGTCAGTTTATGCAAAAAAATTATTTTTTTTCTACAGTTAATAAAAGTTAATATAAATATGGAAACTTCTAATGGGAAATCAAGGAAAAAAGAATAGTGACAATATGTGTGAGATCCAATAACATATTCTTCAAGATCCTAATATATAATCACTAAGACCAATTATATAACAACAATCACAATTTAAATCCATCTATTACTTAAAAGGCATTCTAAAATCTTAAAGTTCATTAAAATCTTTTAAATCCGTACAATGTGCATTTTTTTCTTTAGTGTAACTTAATAACTTTTACCAAATGAAATCACATAGCTCACCATGATGCAAATTCAATACATGAACAAAACAAAAACATATGAGATACTTTTTACATATAATATAACAAAATAAGCATTCAATAAAATATCCATCAGGGAAAAATTTACAGTAGTATGATGGTGCCAGGAAAAATCAAAATTGTAATCATATTTATTAGAAATGGGAATCATATCATCTTTTTCTTTCCTTATCTATCAAATTTAAATGAAAAGAAGAAAAATAGAACAAACCAAACTTTATGGAGGAAGGTATTAGTGAAGCCTAAAGCAAAAATTAAATTGGGAAGAGAAAATTCTTGGAATTTTCATGTTTTCTAAGAGAAATATGGAAAGTAGAATAAACAACTTGAATCTAGGTGGAATATATACTCATACTAGATAGGTAGATAGACAGGCAGACAGTAGATAGATTGATAGGATACCTAGATAGACAGATGATAGTGTTATTGTAAAAAAAGAATGTATTTCTATGATGATTAAAATCCTAAAAAAACTTATATAGTGATTGGTACAATTGGTACAGTTTTTCTTACAGAATCTTCTGAAGCAAACAATGTAGCCAATAACTTGATTTTGGATGTCTAGACTGTACAATTTGAATGACTAACTTTCTTCCCTTTTAAGCAATCAAGCTTACGATCCATCAATGTGCCAGTCCTAAGAAACATATATTTTTGAGTTTATGTCGATAGATTTATGCAGATTAAAAGTTATTATACTTACTTGCTAGTTTGAGTTATTATATTTACTTGAATCCCCTGAATGGACACGTTATTGCCTAATAATGACTATGCCTTAACTTCTATTTTTTTCCTATTGATAATTGTAACTTCAGACATTTCTTCACTTTGTTCTTCTCATGGTTTCTATTTTTGCAAAATAGGATAAAGGAAGAATTGCAAAATATAAATATCCAATGTGTGCACATGTAGTGTAGAAATCATCTACAAGAATGAAGGAAGGGATTATATGGCAAGTGCACATAAATATGAGCACAAAAGTTCATATCAAAATCTTAGCAATAAGATTCCACAACATTCTCTCTTCAAGAAGAGGGTAGGTGAGAATTTATGGTCAGTTCGATACGGTAATATTCATCAGCATGATTTGTTATAGTTATAAACTGATGAAGGCAATTATATGGATATATTAATTGTTTGATTCACCCTAACATGATTGCTTGTGTCAGGCACATTTCTCTGTGGTTTACAGATATCAACTCAGAAAGTTAGTTCTATTAATAATCCTAGGAGTCAGATGCTACTATTAATTATTTCCTGCACTGTCCACATGAAGGAATTGTATAAGGGAAGGCTAAGTAATTGCTCAGGTTCTATAGCAAGTGACTATTGGAGATAGAATTAAAATATAGTGACTGACTGATACAACCAAAGTCTGTGACCACTGTGCTTTTCTGCCACTCAGAATATTTGACTTAAAGAAAGAGGAATTAATCAAAGCACCACAAATGTCTCAATAGAGTACGAATTGAAGACACAGTTAAGCATCATTCTAGAAAAAGTATCCTGGTGTATGATTACACGTAAAAGAATTACAAGTAAAATCAGCAAAAAACAAGCAGGAATGTGTCTGCAGTATTACTCCAGGAAGTCTTCTGCTAATCACTAAAAAAAATTAAATATTAAAAACTGGTACAATTTTCAAAAAATGCTAAAACTATGTGTGTGCATGCATGTGTGTTTAGTGGGTGATTATCTTGGTTATTTTTTGCTATATACGACGGGATTTAGGAATTTAACAGCTTAAGAAGGTAACCAACATCGTATTACATTCTGCCACAAGTCTGGCCACTGACTGGGCTGCATTAAATGTTAGTCCTCCCCTGGGAGCCTTCAGGTGGCTGAGTGCAGGTGACCAAGAGCACCAGAGTCCTCCACGTCTGATCTGGCTCCTCTAGTGGGAAATGCACAGAACTGGGGCTGGGACCGGGAGGCTTCTTCATAGAGTTCTTTGTCCTCGCGGGTTTGTCTGATGCTGCGGCACGTCAGACTGAGGCTGCGGAGGAGCTCTTCTGACTCAGGATTCGCAGGGACTGCGCTGAGGGAGAGCGCCTACCATAGCTTTCACCTTCTTAGGCTCCGGCTTCAGAAAATCACAGCTTCTTTTCCAACAAAGTAGTGAAAGCACAGAAGCTTTCCAGCAGGCGCAGAAACAGCTCCAGGAGACGCGACCTCCATGTTTTGATGGGTAGTGTCGCGGTTCAGGAAGACTGTGCGGACCTAGACATTGTGTTGTGGTCATTTCAGGAGAATACAGTCTGCCACGAGACCAGGTACTCTACAGTCAGGCTGCATACATTCAAATCTCAGTTGCCTCATGATCTATTGTTTTTAACTTAAATTCTCTCTGCTTTACTCTCCTCACATGATTAAAGAAGAATTTTATTAGTCCCCACCTAACACTTTTACTTTATTGGATAACTTAGTGTATGGAAGATTCTTACAGCTAAATCTGTCCTACAATAAGCGTTTGACAAGTTCTACTTGTTTTTATTACTCACTCACTCACTGCCCTTTTATAGTATTTGTTTTGGACAGTCGTCCAGTTTTCTAACTAAAAATCTAAAATGATTGAATCTGTAATGAATAATTATACAACTATTGGCAATAGAACTTCCTATTCTATTAATATTCAGTTTTAAATAATTTTAAAATGTAAGCACAAATATTCATGTATATATTTTCGCTAGACTATCAGGTATCTACAAACAGAAAAAAAAAATATCTTAGTATTTTCTGTCATGGCGAATGCTTAAGAAAATACACGAAAACACATCCGGGCCTGCAAAATAGGAAGTGAATAGGATTCTTGAGCCATATGCTAACTCACAAACTCACAAAAATGTGAGGAAACTGTGTTACAGAAACTTGACCAAGAAAATCACAGGGCAAGCATTTAAACCTTCGCTTTTATCTATGTGTAGAACACAGTCTCTACACTAGTAGCTTCAAGTTAAAATTCTGTAACAACGAAGAGCTTTTGTTTAAAAAACATGTAAAGAAAGTATTTCCAAGCCCAACTATTATGACACTGGAGCTATGTTTGCTGGTGTTTTGACAATAGTTTGTCGCTTCTATGTAACTTAAAAATAGATAATTATTAATTAATCTAGCAATGAAATAAGCAAATAAACTAGTAAAGAAACTCCAGGTGTCATGTGAAAAAATCTTTAATAAATTAAAGAACAAACATGAAATAATGCAACCAATGAAAAAAAATTCACAATCTTCTATGAAAAGACTAAATTTTCTAAAATGTAAATAGTTTCAAAATGAATGATATTAATGGATTTTCAATTATAAAAATGGTGGGTAGACAGAAGTCAAAAAGGAGAATAAAGGGGCTGGGGACTTAGCTCAGTGGTTAGAGCGCTTGCCTTGCAAGCACAAGGCCCTAATATTCTCATTTCAATTGGGAATTAAAAATGACCAATTTAGAGGATTGTTGAATGGCTAAATCCATCAAAAATGCATAAGACTGTGCCTTAAATTTAATAAGTGTTATCTATAATTATCTTTTCAAATTCAAAAATTGTAAAATTTTGATGTTCATAACAAGAAAATAAAAGTATACCTTCTAGAAATTCATGTAGAAAATAATTGAAATTGAAAAACTTTGGGTTATTTTGGATAGCATTCAAGAATAGATGTCAATTCCTGAGTAAGAATAAATTTGTAGGCAAATTGGAAATAGAGGTTCACAAGCACTGAAGACACTAAGAAAAAAACATGTAAAGTAAAATGTAATTCAGTGCCTTCGGAAGGATTTTTTTTTTCCTCTATCACCAAGATACAAACAAACAGAAAAATATTCCCACACTCATATTATCTGGTGAACACACTCCTGTAAATTGTGTTTTCCTTTATAGAAAATTACAAGTATTCAACAATGTATTTTAGAATTTGTAGTCCTTGTTTAGTAGGTTTTGAACTGTTGCTTCAATAAATCCCTTTCTCGTAGAATTTTCTTACAGAATATTTACTTTCCCGGTGCAATGCATGACCACCATACTGAATCCTGTTCAGATAGATGACAAGGAACTTGATCTCCTTTATGTCACCACCTTTCTCCTTTCTGAAAATATCTTGGAACGAACTTTTCCTTTTCCTGAAGAGGCAGCCCTGGAGTTTCAATCAGTTGGTTCCATCTATCTTTTCCCTGGGAAAACATACATATATATATATATATATATATATATATATATATATATATATATATTCTATACATTCTATATATATTCTACATATATTCAGAAAGAGAGAGAGAGGAATCCTAATTATACTCTTAATATGAAACATTTCTAATAGCACATATAATTTTCTTGCTAATAGTAATTATGTCTTTTGAAGATGTATACTTTCATTAAATGTTTTGTTTCATTTTCCTACCTTACTCTGCATACCTCCATAGTGTCCCACTTTGACTCTTTCTGTGACACCTAAAGTGATGGGGCCACATCTCAAGAATGGACAGGGTGAGGGGTCAGCCACAGTGTTGTCGCAGCACTTGAATGTCTGAGCAGGGGCAGCACTTGAGTCTCTGGGTTCAAGGCTAACCTATACAACATAATGAGACTCAGCTCAAAAAAACAAAGGATTAAAAGTCAAATCTAACAGCATATAAAGCCCCAATATGCCATGACACTCTACTATTCTAATTAATTTAGAAATAGAAAAATCTGGCATGTCTCATCAAAATAAAGCTCATTATTGGGTTTCCACTAATAACTCTAACCCAATAATGATCTAAAAGCACTTCTATAAATCTATGCTAAACATTTAAATGAATATTCTAATTGTATTTATCTTCCTTTTGTTTTAATAGACTTGTCACTGTAAACACTTTTTTCTCTGCCATTCTAGTAAAAATTGAACATTCAGATACTGAGGAAAGGACATATATTAGTTTTAGAGGAGCTTTTAAACTAGACAATTTGATAGCATCTTTTCACAACTGTCTATCTATATTGAAAATGTTTAGAAACCTCACGTTGTCATTCTAGAACAAAAATGGCTTGCCATAAGTTTCAGCTAAACAATATTTTTGGAACTCTTATGAGATATAAACTATGTTCCTAAGTGTGTGTATATACATGTGTGCACATACACACATGTGTTCATCTATATGTGTGTTAAAAAATTTCTGCACACTTTTCTCACCTCTGTGGCTAATCCTTTCATCCCTTTCAGCTACATTTTATATATTGCACAATATTTCAGTCCTTTTTCTCTTAATGCATGCTGCAAATCAATAGCTTTGTTTTATTTCCTCCTTTTATGTTTCCTTTGCTGCTGAGCTTCTCTTAACAGTCCTAATCAGTCACACTAAAAATAATGGATCAGATCTGAGGAGAGATTCTTGTTTCTAAAACAGTTTTGCAAGAAAATCCTCCGAAGTATTTGATGTACTGAAACTACTGGAAAATATATTTATACATTTACAACACGACCTAGTCAAGTGCTGTCTTTATTACTGTTGCGAGTTAGGATGAAAGTTGAAGAAAGTAATTCTAAGTTTCGCCATTATTGAAATGGTAGATTCACCGCTACAAAAGCTATTTGTATGAAGATCTGAGTAGTGTCTCATTAGGGATAGATATTGAAGGAAAAAATCACTTCACAGTCATGTTTACAACAAAGACTTAGTCCCAGGAGGAGAATTTTCATTTCAATATGTTCTTTACTTGAGCTTTTTCTCCAATCTAATCAAATCCCCATGGCCTATGACAAAGCAAGTGAAGAGTGGAGGTTAGCAGGAGTTTTGTGGTTCAATGTGAGAGATCATTACAATAAAATCTCTTAATGACACTGAAGCCCAGAAGACCTGTGCTATGACCCAAAGGAAGAGTGTAACACTGAGATGGAGGGAGAGGGCTTCACATTCTTTTCACGGAACAGCGTGCCTTGGACACTGCTAGGATATTAGAGCAAATATTACCAGCATCCGTGGCCATCATACCCACTAGAGACATCACAAGCAACAACTGCTAATCTGTGTCAGGAGTAAAATAATGAGAATGCAGTGAGATATGATAACGCCGTACGGAATAGGGACAAAAGGAGGGAAAAGAAGAAACTGTTTTCCACAGTAGGCTCCATAAAAGTCAAATAAATCCAAGTAATGCTTAACAGATGGGAGGGCTCATCTCTCCACCCCCATACCCCATATTTTATGTAGTGAATGAAGAAGTCCTTGCTGTCCACCACCTAACAGCAATATTTTCTAAAATTTGTCCAACTTTTAAATAAATTCAATTGGACTTTTAATTGTTATTCTAATCATGACAACTTCTAAACAGTAATGAGACGTGGTAGTTAACTTGGGGAAACATGTGGATGAGTTAGAGGCAAATGCTTGTTGGTGTGCCCGTTCTTGCTGTGGAGTCTTTCTTACTCGGCACTGAGGGTTAGATTTCGGTTCCGATCGCCTTCTTCACTGGGACTCAATATATTTGGTGTTGCTCACTGACACCAAAAGAAGGAGTCATCTGTTGTAGACAGGCTTTGTTCCTACTGAAATGGTGCTTCTGCAGTGTCAGAGAGAAGAAGATTAAAAATAATTCCTTTAAATCGAATATAGATTTCAGTGATCAATACTGAGATCAGTATTCTGCACATAATTTAAAGCTGAGATTTTTACAAACAAGCTGAGTCTCAATTCAAGTATTTAAATCTTTCCGCGAGTTTTCATTTAGCTATCATTACCTCCTGGGCAGACTGACTATTATTTCAAAAATCATGCAAGTAATATTTCTACTTTAAAGGTGACATTATTTTCCAAAAATCACAAAGTAAGATGGTAGCTCACCAATGTATGTTACTTCTAACTTTTTTAGAAACTCACATAACATTAAGTTAGTCATTTTAATGTATACAATTAAGTGATGTTTAGTGTACTCACCGTCTTAAAAAACCTCTGGTTCTATATAGTTTCCAAAGTTTTTATCACACTTGAAAAACTCTTCCTCCTCTTTAAACAACAACTCGCTTTCCTTGACCCCTAAACTGCTAGCAATTGCTTTTTTTTTATTATCAGCACCATCCTGTAGTTGAACTGGGAGCATGTTACTCAACCTTTCTTCTTTATGAGTGAAACAAAAGCATTTATTCATGTTTCTCTCAGCTTAACACGACGTAGTATTTTCTTGATGTGTCTGTTATGATAATTACTGCTTTGATGAAACAAAAGAGCGTGTAAATTCTTACTGCACACCTATTTAAATCAGATTTGCAAACTATGTTTCCAACATCAAAAAAAAAAAAAAAACAGGAAAAAAGAAAAGAAAAGAAAATGAAAAGGAAGGCAGGCAAAAATGCTTGATATTAAATTCAATTAATGTTTATTTTATAAGTTTTCAGTAATTCAATTTTTCTAGTCTTTCATCTTTGGTCATTCTGAGCATTTTTCTTCAAGTTTGGGAACCATATACTTTGAGAATATATCACAGTATTCCATTTTCTTCTCTACTCTGAAACTCTTTAAAGAATGAATTGAATGCCTTTCAAAAGGATATCAGCCAGTACAGTTTAATCTTTTTAATTATGCATTGCAAGTTTACTATCAAACATAGGTGTAACAAACAACTGCAAAAATTGATAACTCACTAAAACGGAAAACATATTTATCAATTCAATTCTGTTATTCCAGCACAAATTTCCTGATTGAATCAGGTGCTGTCATGCCTCACACGGGTTTGGTTTTGATGGTGGGTTTGATATATGTGGTAGAAATTGATATGAAAAGATAAACTACTGAAGCACAAAGTGCCGAGTCTAAAATTGGTTTTTAATCACATTTTTCACACTCCGTCCACAAGCTCTGTAAGTAACACTGCCTTAGTCATTTCTGCTTTGGTTTTTTCCAGTAGATACCTGCATTGCTCAAAAAGCAAATGGACTTTGTCAGTATTTTGGACTCAGATTATATTTTACAGTGATACATGATTGGTTAACAGTAAGAAAGTTGGACATATTTTTAAAATATGTCCTGTATTTTTAAATTTTGAAACAATTATTGTAAAGGGAAAAGATTTATTGTTCCCTTTTGATTTTCAAATGACTCACAGTTTGAGTAAAGAAGCAGAGTCACAACTAATGGGAGACTCACTAAATATCTAAACCTTCTCTTCTTAAGTAGGAATCGATGTTCTTTGCTAGACCAGCTGTGTTTTCCTACCATCCCACACTACACCCTATATGAACAGTTTATGAGTCCAGTTGATCCCTTCAATTCAAATGCAGTATCAGTGAATAATACAATTTGGAAAAAGAATTCACCAACGTTGTACATCAATGAATCACTGTGTTTTAAAATGAGTGAAATGAGTAGGTCCTTACTGGACATATTTTATGTATTAAAACAAACATTTATTTGTTTCTTTCTCGTTGATAATACCAGTATTCTTATTTGTGTTCCTGTCATGATTTACACAAGGTACAGATGCACTGTATGCCTACTTTCTTGCAGGATCCTATACCGAAAACATCCATATGAACCAAATTAAAACTCTTGGAGTAATGGTAAATAAAATAGCCACTAGTCTTTGAAATTGCCGACTGGTTTTGCCTTCTATTGTGATAATCCCAAAGAGTGTGAATGGAAAATTTTGTTTTTATGAAATTTAAGGTCAGCATTTTTTTCAATAAATTCTCTGTTCAGCATTATTTTTGTTGTTTTTAGTGATGTATTTGTGTGTGGTATAGGGGATATCTATTGAGAATTTATTGTCCTACATCATATTTTTCTTTGGCAAAATCATCGCTAACTTCAAAACAAAAATAATACCTAGTTCTTTATGTTTTTAACTCATTACACATCTATCTGTTGAGTAACACTTTTAAAGCTAAATTAGATTACCTGACACTTTGACTTATACTTACATACAATTGTAATGTATGAAAGCGTCTCAGCATGACTATTAAATGAAACAGAAGAAAATTATATCCCGTGGCTATGTAGAATGGTAGATAAGATATTACTATGTTATAACTACTTCTCAGACAGAAGATTAGTATCTAAAATACATCAAGAACTCAAAAAATTAGACCACACAAAAATGTCCTATTCAAATCAGGGGAAAATTGAAATGAACAAACTTCTCAAAAGAAGAAAAAACAGCCATTTTAGTGTGCTGGCACATTAAAAATTGTGCAGCATCTTGCTACTAGAGAAATGCAAATTAAAAGAACACAGATTCCATCTCTCTCATAAGAAAGGCAGTCATCAACTCAAAGGACAACAAATGCTGGAGAGGACCCTTCTACACTGTCGGTAGGAATGTAAACTAGGTTAGCCACTGTAGAAATTAGGATGGAGATTGAAAACAAAAACAAAAACAAAAACAAAAACTCTGAAAATAGCAATTTCATTTGACCCATCTATTCTTCTTGATATCCTCCCCTAAAAGGTAAGGTCATCTTATTACATTGATTTATGAGTACACATGTTTATAGCAGCAGAATTCACAATAGCTGAATTATGGAAATGGCCTGTGTACTTATGAAGAAATGAATGAAAGAGGAAAGTGTGGGATATACACACAACTGATTACTACTCAGTCATAAAGAATTACAACTTTGAATCATTCAGAAGAAAATAGATGGATCTTAAGACTTTAAGGCTAAATAAGTCAGACACAGAAGGATAATTATTGCATGGTTTCTCATATAAAACTCAAAATATAAATATTTTAAGAAAATAAAAGATGATAAAAAATACAGAAATAGATTTTGTGAGGATGGAAAGGGGAATTGGGGGAGGGAAGAGAGGGGATAGTGGATGGAGGGGAAGTAAAAATGACCAACATGTGATACATGCACATACCAATTCCCCAAGTTGAATGTAATAATTATGTATCACAAACATATACCAACAATAATAAAGTAGTGAATGTCAAATTTATGACCAATGATTCAAATTATGAAAATAACAGGAAAATAATAATTTTGTATTAGCTGTGCAATATACTGCACTGTGACATGTAGAGAGCTGTCAGTTATGGTATGGGTGCATATCTGAAAATAATCCAGAAATCAAGAAACAAACTTACACTTAAGTACACTTGTTACGAACTGACTACTGTGTACTCTCAACATGCATGTGCAGAAATCCTGTCTCCCCAGTTTGATGATACTAGAAATCAGAGCCTGTGTTAAAAATTGGAGGTAGAGATGTTCCTAACAGAGAAGCCCCACGAAGTGTGCCCATGCCCTTGTCAAGGTCATGAGAGAGCATCTTTCTGCAGACAGACACAATAAAAAGTGTCCTGAAACACAGAAGAGACACATCACAGAAACCTGCTTTTTTGGCTTCTTAATCTTTAACTATAAGCCTCCAGAGTTGTAAGAAATAATATTCAGTTGTTAGAAGCCATCCAGTTTGTAACTAAGCTAAACAAGACAATGGATAATAAAAACTCAGAGTCTATGTGTTATGAAGTGGCTGAAAATACTTAAGGAAGAAATCGTTCCTGTACTATTGTTTTTCAAAAAGTTCATATGCAGTTTTGAGGGTTTATATTAGCCGAAGTTCAGAAATGTAAAAAATTGCTGGGGATTTAGCTCAGTGATTAGAGTGCTTGCCTTGCAAGCACACGGCCCTGAGTTCAATCCCCAGCACCAAAAAAAAAAAAAAAAAAAAAAAAAAAAAAAAAAAAAAGAAATGTAAAAAATTAGTACCTTCTGAATTTGTGTACTGCCCTTCTGTTCTAATACGCATGAGGAAGACCTAAGATAATAGCTACATAAGAGAGCATGCTAAGTGAGACTACCTGCTAAAACAGAAATGCTGATACATTTGCTTCTCTATGTATTTTTACCAATTGGCTCATGTCAATCTTCTACAATTATTTCAGAATTAAATATGAAATCTTTCATATTATAGAACACTTTGCATTATATGTGTGTTTGGGTGTGTGTATGTGTCTGAATTTTTTTGTATTGTTACAGAAAGAAATGAGAAGACTTACATTGCACAAGTCTGTATCCTTCAACATCTGTTAGGTATTTGAATATTGACACTTTGGAGAAAGTTTTGGTGCTCAAATGTAGGAAATATTAATTTCTTTGCAAAATTTTTATAAAACAAAAGCAATACACAACATCAAAAATAAGGTGGATATGAGAAAGTAGAAGAAGGCTGACCTATTGGGAGAGGATTCTTGCAAAGAACAGGGTCACTTAACATACTTATTACATTTCTTCATGGTTGAATTTATTTTCTGATTTTTAATTTTTTTAATACTGTGGGCTAATTTTTGCCATGAAAAAGTAAGTAGATGATGATAATGATAAATCTGAGTAGCCTTTGCTATTGTATTTTCCATTTTACTCTGGTCTGAATTCAACTATTCAACAATGATCTTCTAAAAGAGTTACAGAAATTTATCTGCCAAGTAGAATAGGGAACACAAGTTTTGGCCCACCATGAATGACATCTAAGAAGGTAGACTTAGATGTACTTAGAAAACTGTTAAACAGATTAATTTGCCATATCTACTACAGTCCCTTTCGTCCTGGACTTCATAGAACAATTCTTTATGATGCCAGTAATACTGATTTTTAAAATAAAGCTATGCATTTTTTAATCTTCTTATTCCTATTCGTCCAAAACTAAAAATCCCTTCTTTCAAAAACAACATGGACTCTATTTGTCCCAATTTCCATGACCAATTTTGTACTTTCCAAGTTATAACTATATATGAATATGATTTAGCTCTGGACATTGAGCAGGAGTCTTACTTAGGTAATTGTCGCATACAGCACATGCCATAAAATAAATTGGTATCAACGGACTATACATTAAGTGGAAGTTATATCTGACTTCTTTTTAAGGCACTTGGGATATACTTGAAACGTGTTAGGTGAAATAAAAATTGGATACTAGGAAAAGAAAAAAAAAATTCTCCGTCTATGCTTCTAGATTGTCCAGTTGGGGCTCTGTAAATTACATTGACCAAAAACAGATTAAAAAGAGAAAAGCACAAAAATTTCTTAGTATAAATTTTACATTCTCTGGCTCATAAGGAAATGAAAATATGCAGAAGTGGTTTGTCCTAGATAATTTTTTGTTTGTTTAGATTCCAAGTTTTTTTTTTTCATATTTTTTAAAATTTAATTTTAAAGAACAGTAGAAACTCACACAGAATTCGATAGGACAAAGGGCCGTGAGCCAAGAGTAGCAAGCAGGAAGACATTTTGAGTTCCGTGTGCTCTTTGAAGTCCCTCTATCCTTGGATATAAGGATGTTTCTCCCCTTCATGTGTGAGGGTCCTGTGAGCTCCTGGAGGGGAGGAAGAAGGGCCAGAGTCTTTCCTGCCTCTGCTCTTTCACGATATTTTTTCAACGTAAAATATTAAATATGCCAGTGCCCCGTATTCTGGGATAGTGTGTACTGAATTTGTCAGACTCAGGAAAATGAACACATTAAAATCAAAACTAAATAAGATGCAAAAAATAGAATTTAGAAATCAAATTTTTTAAACCATATACAAAATTTAAGGTCAATTTTTTTTTAAAATTTTTATTAGTTTTATAAAAATTTTTTACCAAGAACATGTATTGGTACATTGTATACATAGTGATCACATTCATCGTGGTTATTTTGTACCTGTACATGATGTATCTTGTTCTCTCCTCTTCTCTACCCCTCCCTTCTGCTCCTCCCTTCCCTATTTACAGTAGGTTTATATATATATATATATATAATATATATATATCTTGTATTTTTCCATTTTTCCCTTTCCCCTTTCTTCCTTTTTTCCATTCCTTCTTTTCCCCCTTCTCCTTTTCTAGTTCTCCTTTCTTTTTAATATTATCTTCCTTTTATATAATATAATATCTATTGCACCTTTTTGTCCTTATTTACACTTATGGTTTCTCATATCAGAGAAACAATTCTATGTGTACTCATGAGTGTCCGATTTATTTCACTTAAGAGTATGTTCTCAAGGTACATCCATTTACCTACAAATGTCTCTAGTTTATCCTTTTTATGGAAGAGTAGTACTCCATGATGTAGGAAAAAACACATCTTCCTTAGCCATTCATTAGTTGTTGGGCATTTAGGTTGTTTCCAGGACTTAGCTATTACAAATGGTGTTGCTGTAAACATGGCTGTGGTATGATGATTTTAATTCTTCTGGAAAGATACCCAGTAGAGGAATAGCTGCATGAAATGGAAACTCTAGTTGTAGTTTTTACATAAAAACCAATTCCGATGCCAAAGTCAAAAAATGCCAAACAATTCTACGTGATCATAATCCAAGTATTAATTAAGTTTTAAATTAGACAATCTATCATAATTTAGGAAAGTAATTTTCCAGGTCACTGAAAATGTTAAAAATAGAAAACTCAGGACAAATGTATCACAATAAGGAACATATTTTGGACAAATACATTTTTAAAAGTATGACAATGCACCGGAGGATTGTCTATGCTTCGTGCATTTGACAAAATGAGCTTTTAAATTCTTCCAGACACACTTAAGCTCAATAGATGACAAAATACTGTGTTGACAGCTTTCCTGCGACATTGCTTTTACTCTCATGAATCTCGGCAGGAAACATTTAAATCAAAGAATGCATTTTCCTACCTGTAATACAGTTGCATAGCAGGCATTCTTAAGGAAGAGTGGGGAGCAGACATGCAGTAAATCTGACATTTCTTTGCGTGGGAACTGTTACTCTTTTCACGAACATGAAATCACGAAGAGCACGCTGAAGGGAGATGAGATGTTTAATTAGGAAGAAATCTGTAGAGTCGCAGGCCTGAAGCCTCGTGTCTAGATTTGGGGATGTGCTGACACGATGGAATTGTGCAATGTTTTAAATCTCGCATCCCCAAGAGCATCCTGCGCTCATGGATGGGGCTCTGGGAGCAGAGAAGCTGACTGCTGTGAGAAGATGGGAGCTGGCAGGAAGACGGATGGGCTCCTGGGAGCGGGGCCTGGAAGAGCCTGTCTCCCTGCCATGCTCCCCGCGACCCTCTCTCTGTTCCCAGGATGCCCTGCGGGCGAGGCGCTGTCCGCACCTGGCCCCTCTGCCCTGCCGTCCTGCTTGGAGACAGCGGAAATGGACTGAAAACTGCAAATCCTGCCGGAATAAACCTTTCCTTCTCTAAGCCTTTAGGTTCCCCAAAGGGACAAGTTGCCAAAATGTTTCTTTGGTAGGTGTCACTTTTTTCTCCCCTTTGCTAACAAAATTCTTCCCCACGTTTCTAGGGCTAACATTTAAATAGTATCGAAGGGAGGAAAAATGTGTGAAATATTTATATTTGTATTTAACCACAGAAAATGCTTATGAGTTAAAATCAGAAGAGGCAGATTTATTTCTCTATGAAGATACAGTAAATGAGCTAATATTTATTTGCTTTCATGAGATATAAATTTAAAAATGGGGAAAGAGTGCAAATATGCTTCCAGGGAATAACAAGAGCCTTTAGGTTCTTAGAGTTTTTCCCTTGATATCAAATCTTTTTAAAACATACAAACAAGAGAAGGAAGCCTGTGTCTATTTTAACAGGCACGGATACTTTGTGTATTAAAATAGGGAGCCTAGATTATATTTACTTCATGGCAGGTGTATTATAAAAATCTTGAATTTAATATTTCTGATACCCTTATGAGGGAATTAAATGTGCATTCCCAGCCTACTGATGTAAATTTGACGTAGCAAATGCTCGGAGCTGGACTCTGGGCACACAGGCCGTGCTCACAGCCATGGCGCTGTGTGGCCTGTGGAACAGTAACGATTTACAGGAATCTTGAACCTGCCACTAATAACAGGAGAAGAGAAAGTATTAGTTTGTTTCTGGTCTTTTGTGGATACAAATATCCCTACTTTTAAATGATGCCTGAACCTTTCTTTTGAATTTCATTTTGTAACTCATTATGTTCCTTTTAAAGAGAAAATGTATATAAATTCTATCACTATTTTTGTATACATGAGCGTTCACAGCAAAAAGTGGTGAAAATCGGGCCCTTTAACAAAGAAAAGGAGGCTTTGGCATCAAGTGAAATTAACTATGGGGAAAAGTCTAGGGAATGCGTGGGGGGAATGAAAGGAAGATGAGCATCATTTGAGAAAGGGTTGTTTATAAACACTGATCTCTGCGATAACTGTCAACTCTCCATCACTGGGGAGAGGAATTGCTCTCTTCCTCCTAATATGGGGTCAGAGGTGGACCTCACAGAGTGGATTTTATGCTTTGATTTTGGGGCAGAAAAAGAGAGTAGAGAATTCTTGTCTGTACTGATTTTTAATTGCTTTCAGCCCAAAATATTCACCATGCCAAAGTGGCATATTCAGGTGTAACAATATGTCTTTTTTTTTGTTTTTGTTTTTGTTTTGTGGTGCCGGGGATCGAACTCAGGTCCTTGTGCTTGCAAGGCAAGCACTCTAATCACTGAGCTAAATCCCCAGCCACAATATGTCTTTTTAATTCAAAAGTTTTTATTAATACATGTTTGCAGCACATAGTGATTACACTGATCACAGGGAGTTGACACATAACACACATAATGCATCTGAATTGTTTTCCCATCCCCTTACCTTCTCGTGCCTCCCCAATCCCTCCATCTTTTGGACCCCTTCCCATTAGCAAAAGCTCCAACTCTTTGTTTCCTGTTAATCTCTAACCAATTTTCTTACTTTGTAATATGTTTCTACACAGAGGTATGAAAACCTCTCTTTTCCTTTATATATTTACAAGGGTAAAACATGAAGAGGATTTAGAAATTATATGGATTGTATGGAGAAGACTTAAAATTGGTGTTTCAGATTGCTCCTCAAAAACATAAATATGGAGTAAGCTATTTCAGACATCACAAATAAACCAAAATCAAGCCTTGCAGTTCTATCTGTGTATCAAATATTTTTCAGTGAAATCATGAGGAGGTTCAGTTCTTTTTTATTTTTAAATATAAAATTAGGTAATCTGCTTTTAAAAAAATTAGAAACACATAATTCTCTTTTAAGACTCTAGTTTCTGTTATTTTAATACATACTGGAGTGGCAGAGATGCTAAGTAAGATTGTATGTTGATAACATTCGTTCTGAGTTGATAGAACATTTTTTGAGTGACTCTGGAACCAAGAAATGGAATTGCAATTAATTTTGTTTAGTCCCAGTTTTTCCCAGTCTTTTGAAAGAGACTAAAGTGAATATCAAAACCTCCAAGAAAACGTATTTTAGTTTTTCTATTAAGTTGTTGACTTATCTGAATTCAAAAACAATATGTTGCTACTAAAAGACCACCAGCACTGAATCAGGTATCATTTTATAATGAAACAAAGTTTATCTTTTCTCCTGTGTAGTCTTGTCCAAAGATTTTGCTCTACAATTTTATTATGCTAATCAGTGAGAAAAAGAGGGTGCAAATGTGATAATCTATAACTGACATGCAGGCTAACTAACAACAAATATTTTCTTCAAAACAATCATGCAAATTTGGGAGGTTTGATGTTTTTGAGTTCTTCGTATATTCTAGCAATAAGTGTAAGTAAGGACAAAGAGGTGTAATAGATATTATATAAAAATTAGATAATATTCAAAAGAGAGGAGAACTGGAAAGGGGGGAAGAAGGAAAGGAAAAAGGAAAGAAAGGGGAAAAGGAAAAAAACGGAAAAATATAAATAAGCCTGCTGTAAATAGGGAAGGGGGAGCAGAAGGGAGGGGCGGGGAAGAGAGGGGAAAACTGAGATACATCATGTACAGGTACAAAATGACCATGATGAATGTGACCATTATGTGTACAACGTACCAATACATCCTCTTGATAAAAGAAAAAAAAATCATACAAATTTAATACTGAGAATATTGATAATATTGATTCTCACTTTCCAATTTTCTTGAGAAATGATCATTGAGCATCTTCCTGATCATGATCAGATGTGATGACAGAATTATTCCTTGAATATAGTTATTTCTTATTGTAAAATTCTGAAGTTCAGAAACATGATTATTTTCCATATTCTAGCTGAACTTGCACAGAACTATTTTTCTTTCTCTCTGCAAGCAACTTGGTTCTTTATTATTGAAAGAAGCAACGTTTGCATTCGTTCCTCTTAGACTATCTGTAATCACCTTTGAGCTCAGTTTTTAACACTCACTCTCCACTTATCAGCGCGCCGACCTCTGGAGTACTCCCGCTTTTGGGAGCCTCACGTTAACTGTTCTCTAACTAGACATC
>PVJO010016395.1:0-42112 GCA_004026905.1 Hystrix cristata
TTTTGAATCCAGCATTCAAAAGTTTTGTTTCTATTCGGGGTGTTTCCTAGAACTGATCATTAATGGTTTTTGAATGTTTAAAAAAAAAAAAAAAAAAAAAAAACAACCAAAAAAGCCTCACAACAGGGTGAACTGAAACACCTCGGCCACCAAAGTCCCCAGGCTCAGAGAGCGCAGGCAGGGGACGGGAAAGCGTGTGTGTGCGTGTGTGCGCAAGCGTGTGTCTGGGTGGGTGTGCGCACACCACCCCAGAGTTCCTTTTTCATGAGCAAGCTGCTGAAGACGAAGGCTGCTGGGTCAGGGGGAAGAAGGCCCCAGGGGAGGATGTGTCGAAGAAGAGAACTTTCTAACTCCAGACAAATGCTTTCAAAATACCATTGGCTAGGTGGCTGTTTCCTTGGTGGTGGAAAACGTCATTTAAAGTCCTTTTCATGTTTTCATAGCAGGCAAAATACATAGCGTGGGCCGGGCCTGCCCCCATGATCATCACGTTGAGACCCCGCAGCGGCCTCCAGAAGCCTTCAGTCCGCATGATTTTCTTGAGAGCTCCATAGATGCTCGTGTACCGGGCTTTGGGATCTGGATTCAAACTCTGCATTCGTGTCTGTGGGAGAGTGAGAAGAGAAATAGGAAATGAGGGCTAATGGGGAGAGAAAGAGAGAAGAGTTGATTCTCAGTGTCACAGGCTCCCTTGGTCAGGAAAACACTGTTACCTTTCTCCCCCTCCTAACACACATACACAGATTTCATGTTGCCCAGTAGGTGGGGAGAGGACAAGGATGCAGGGAGCAGGGTGGGATAGGAGGTACCTGCCAAGCCCTGCTGTTGGCAAGTTGGGTCTCGATGAATCCCTCAACCTTGCTCAGTTTGGGGACCTTCAATTAAAAAACATATTTGCTGCAAGCAGCAATGAAACAATTTGTGTGAAAATAGTAAACTTGGAGTCCTGCGTAGAGAGGTGAAGTCGTCCCTCTGTCTATAGGGCATTGGTTCCAGGACTCCTGGCACACCAAAACCCTTCAAACAAAATGGCACAGCGTTTGCCTCTAACACAACCTCCTGTAGCCTCCACTCCTACTCCTGCTTAGCAGGAGGTGAGCAGCTGAGCAAGCAAGAAAGCAAGAGAAGCTGCATCTGTATTTACAGCCACTCCCCGCTGCTCACCTTGCTGTCTGCCTCAGCGCCCCTGTCAGACCAGCAGCCTCTTTAGGTTCTCGCAGGTAAACCATGCATGCGTGAGATCTAGGCTGCTCCTTGTAGGAACCTAATGAGGTGGAGCTAAGGCAGTGATGCTAGCACTGGGGAATGTAATTATTATGTATCACAGAACATATGCTAATAAAAAAGAACCTACAAAGAAGAAAATCACCCTCCTCCCTCCTGATTCATGGGAAAATGGGTGTCTTCCATAAGACCAGTTTCTGGTGCCAAAAAGGTTGGAGACCATTATTTTAAGCCATCTCTAGATCACCTATAATACCTAAAATAACAAAAATGCTATGTAAGTGGTT
Organism: Hystrix cristata; assembly: GCA_004026905.1. Classification (NCBI taxonomy): domain Eukaryota; kingdom Metazoa; phylum Chordata; class Mammalia; order Rodentia; family Hystricidae; genus Hystrix; species Hystrix cristata. Next base: position 1,512 of record PVJO010016395.1, read on the forward strand.
GTTATACTGTATTATGTAGGGAATAATGACAAGAAATAAAAGTCTGTACATGCTTGGTATAGACGCAATTATTTTTTTTAATGTCTTCAATACGTGGCTGTTTGCACGTGCTGATGCAGAGCCCAGCTATGTTATATGATCCAGCAGCTTCCACTCAGGTTTTAAAGTCTTCTGCAGCATCACAAATCTCAGCCCTGGGCATTCTGAAAGTTCCTTTTCAGGCCCGCTAAGAAATTTCCCAGATCTTTTAGGCTTTACCCATGCGTCGCCTCTAAATACTTTTCACATTTTGTCTTTATATGTTAACACCTAAATATAAAAATATAAAAGAAAAGGAAGGTTTTGTGTTGTTGTTCTTTCAGACAGTGTCTCTCCATGTAGTCCAGGCTGGCCTGCAACTTGCAGGGATCTTCCTGCCTCAGCCTCCCAAGTGCTGGGATTATAGGAGTGTGCCACCAAGCTGGCTTTGAAAGGTCTTGTTCTTAAAGTCTTCCCCATACAGTCTTATAACTTGAAGCAGGGCCCTGGCTTAAGATCTCTGCTAGCCTTGCATAGCACTCAGGTGTGAAAGGCTCTTGAGCAGGTAGGAGGAGGGTAACTTCACGTTTCAACATGGCCGGGCCATGACACCCAGATACTTGATCAGACATCAGTCCAGAAGTGTCTGTAAAGACATTTTTTTTTTTTTAGATAAGATGCACATTTAAATCAGTTCACTCTGAGTAAAACAATTTACATTCCATAATGTGAGTGAAACTGATCTAATCAGTCAAAGGCCTTAAAACAGAACTCCTGAGGTGTCCCAGAGAAGAAGAAATTCTGCTTCCGGACTGTCTCTGACCCAAGTTGCAACATCAGTCCTTTCCTGAATGTCCAGCTTGCCAGCCCATGCCATGGATTTTGGACTTACCAGCCCTTACGGTGATGTGTGCCAATTCCTTAAAATAAACCTCTCTATACAGGAAGAAAAAAAAGAGATTTAGATGTCAAGCCTCTCTCCACGCCCCGCCGGCTCTGTTTTCCTGGGAAACCCTGACTGACAGACAGGTAAGGGGAACACCCATGCTGGCTCAGTTCCACTAACGCAGCCCCAACCCTTCCTCCCTCCGTGCACCCTCCCACCCGCCCCTCCAGCCCACAAGAGGGGCTCTCCAGCGTCTGGTAGGACATCCTTTTATCTCCAAACAGAACCACACAGAAAGCCTAATACGGATGAAAAGGAAGACATTTGCTGATTGAAAATGGGGTTTAGGTTCCTGGGCCATGGGGCTAGCTCCCACTCCTCATGACACCCCCTCCCCAGGAGCCCCAGGGCCGGAGGAACAACATGGAAACCACTACGTTAGTAACCATTTTCACATTTCACCAACTACTAAAATTATACAAAAAAATTGGGTACACGGTTGCCAACTTTTTATTTTGCAAAGAAAGGACATAAAAACAACATAAGCAACAATCACCACTGTCCTCTATTGTAATCATTATTTCCTCAAAGAAAGTGCACGTAGAAGACTTTTCTTTTTAAAGTAAGGAAGACTGTGATTATAAAACTGCTTTAAATTAGACTTCGGGTTATTAGGAACTCACTCCTTTCCCCTTTCTCCTACCACACCCTGGTGAGAACACCCCAGGCCCAGCCAGAGGCAGCAGCTAGACACCTGGGGCGGGGAACTGGGGGTGCCTCCTGGGGTGGACAGCTCAGTTTCCCCGCACCTTCAGATTGTTTGAAATGATTTCTATTCTGATCCTTCCAAAAAGGATTTGAGGTGGCTTAACTAAAAGATACATTACAAACAAACAAGACCAAGAGAAAGAGATACCAGTGTGCTGACCACCGAGGGCACCTGAATTGGGGCCACACCATCTCCACTGAGCGGCTAGAAGTGGGAATGCAAAGTGCTACCTGTGGGTGGCAAGAGGCCACTGCCCCCTGGGAAGGAGGCAGAGGCCCTCTAGCACTAATTTCTAAAAGTATGTGACATAAAGTTTAGAGCAAATGAGGTCTCACATTTCACCTGGCTTTGTCTGCGATCAAAAGCAAGGCCTAAAGCAGCAGGCAGTACAATTCCACACATGGGTAAGAATCCAGGCTATGGCATCAGAGAGAAGTGGGGCGAATGTAGATCCCATCACTCATGGTGTGACCTTGGGCACATTAATCCTCTAAGCTTGAGAGAATGGTTGAGCACATTAAATTGAGCACATTCATATTGTTGGTAAAAATAAAGGCACCATTCAAGGGCTACAATGAAAGTGATTCGTGGAGGCTGACATGGCTCTAGTGTATGACCTTCTAGTGGGATGAGTCCCACAGAAATGGCGGTTGTTTCTGTACCATCCACAGCAGGTCCCCAATGCTTGGTAAGACATACTAATACTGGAGCAAATAAATATTTGCTGAACGGATGAACAAACAAAGGCAGTTCAGGATGCCGACTGCAGTGAAGGGGCACTGTCTCTCTTCGTCGCCTTCCCTAACTACACAGTCACACCTCAGCCCTGGTCATCACCTTTTCTCTAGATCTTTCACTACCGATGCAAAGTCCATTTTTCAGCGAATTTCTCCAGGCTGGGTGTGGCCTGCTGAGTCACAAGTGGAGCAGAGGAAGCAGCCTGTCCCTAGGGCCCGCCCTGAGCCTGTGGATGAGAGGTGGCTCCAGCCGGGCCCCAGTCCAGGGAGAGGCCCCCATGCCTAGAAGAAGGGCTGCCACAGGCACCTCCTTAGAGAGGAAGCCTGGCTCAAGCAGGGCCCCTTCCTCCTCTGGGGATTCCAGCTGGCAACTGCCAGTGTGTGCACAACTGGCCTGTGGCTTACGCCTTCTTTGGGTCCTAATGGGTAGACACCAGTGAGCTCAGGGTATGTAGGGGCAGCAGGGTGAGAAAACACAGAGGCCCAGGAAGCAGCTGCTTAGAGCCGCAATCTACATCCAACACTGGCTTGGGCGGGCCACAGTGCCTCACCTCTCTGGTCCCCAGTGTCCTCAGCAGGAGGACCAAAAGAGGAGCCAATGATCAGAAAAACCCATCTGTGGGTACCACCTCAACACACAGTGATTCAAACTTTTTCTTTCTTAAGTTCCCCAGATGATTCTGAGTATTCTTCAGTTTGGCAAACCACCCAATGACCATTTAGACCCCTTCCAGCCCCCATGTTTTCCAGTAATATCTTCCATCCAGCCTTAGCAGTGTGGGCTTCACCACTGTTTCTACAAGGAGGGGTGGTCAAGGGAGGGAGGCAGGCATAGAGGTGGGCAGAAAGGGGGCAGTGGGGTCCTTTATGCAGCTGGCACATCAGTTTGCTGGACACTAGCATCACACCCAGATTTACAAGGGAAGTTTGGGGTTGGTTCTGCGCCCCACCATCTTTTTAAATTGGGGCGAGGCAGGTAGTATAAACATTACTGAACCAAAATGCGCCAACCTCTTAGGAAAAAGAAAAGGACCACCGTGTATCTCTGTACCTTGGTGAACATCTCTGTCCCCAGGGGTGCTTGAGAGCAGCCACATTTAACGACACGGGGACAGAGGCATGTGGGCGTGTCAAGGCCCCAATGGACCTACCACAGTACGGCTCATCTTTTAGCACTTTGTCTTCCACCTGCCCACAGGGAGTACCCATCTGAGGTCAGGCACAAGCACACAGAGAGGAAAATGGGGGAAAAAACCAGGGAAACAAGTGAAAGAAAAGGAAACAGATCACTCAAGGTGCCAAAAAGCAGCACAGAAAAGAGCCGAGGAGTGAGCAAGCCCACACCAGTCTCAGAGAAGGTTGAAGACAAGCAGAGAGGAAATGAGGCAGAAGTAGCCAGAGCTGGAGAAAAGACAATCAATTTTGCCTCTTTTTAAAATTTTTGACTCTACCTGCAAAACATAAAAAAGAGGGTTGATCTACCTTGTGGGACCAGAGAAGGAGAAAAAGGGAGTAAGTGGAGGAAACCCAAGTGTATACCGGGGACTGAAGGGTTAAACAAACTGTGGTCCTCTCACTCCACAGAATACTATTCAGTCTTAAAAAAGAAGTAAATTCTGACCCATGCTGCAACACAGCTGAACTTTGAAGACACTGTGCTGAGTAAATAAGCCAGTTACAAAAAGACAAATATTGCATAATTCCACTAATAGGTGCCGAGAATAGTCTGACACAGGAGCATGGGGGTGCCAGGCATGGGGGGTGCAGTCAGTGTCTCAAGGGTACAGCTTTGGTTTTGCAAGATGAAGCGTCCCATGGATGGGTGCTGGTGACAGCTGTGCAACACTATGAATGGACTGAGTGCTGCTGAGCTGTACACTTAACAGTTAAGAAAGCAAATGTTGTCATGTGTATTTTGCTACATTTTTTAAAAATAAAAAAGGTGGGGCTGGGGATTTAGCTCAGTGATTAGAGTGCTTGCCTTGTAAGCACAAGGGCCTGAGTTCGATCCCCGGCACCACAAAAAAATAAATAAATAAATAAATAAAAAAGGGACTGAGGATAGAGAGAGGAGAAAAAAGGAAGTGAATGATTCAGGATGTGGAGAGGAGGCAGAAATTATACCCAACAACAACAACAACACACACACACACACACACACACACGCACGCACGCACACTCACGCGCGCACACACACGCGCACGCGCGCGCGCGCACCTAGCCCTTTTCCTGGCTGGGTCAAGGCCTCACTGCCTGCTGGGCTCTCTCTTGGGGAGTCACAATCCCTTTTCCAGGTTCCCAGTGAGATTCTCCTCTCTGGAAAACTCATAACACACATTAGCATATTAAAGGCCTCAGGAAGACCTTCAGGACCCAAACCTGCTCAACGAGGTCTAACAAGGCACTTCCTAAATGCCTGTCATCGGACTCAAGCCTTTTCTCACTTAATAAGCAGTTACACTTTGCTGAGCAGGCCAGGAAGACCACGGGTGAGTGGAACCCTTGAGGCAGGAAGTACAGAACACGTGCAGGTGTCCAGGGGACCCCAGCGGCCATGCAGAGCACAGAGGACAGTCAGCAGTGAGCAAGCAGCCCAGAGACAGGAGGCCACAGCAGCAGGCACCTGGAGAGGACAGGAGCAGACCAACAAATAAGCAGGTCACTCTCCTCCTCCACTGCTGCTACTGAGCCTTCACCACATCTTCCACGCCCATCCGCATACTTGTAGCTCACTCTCAAAGGGGCAGGAGGGTAAAATGCATCAGGCCAGAAACCGGGGGACCTGGATCTCTGGGCCGGCTCTGCCACTCACTGTGTGGCCTGCACCAAGTCCCCTCCAGCCTCATTACTATGACTCCGACTCCTGGGAAAGCTCTGTGCAAGGACACGAACTCCACACCTGTGCTGCTGGGGCTGGCATGGGGCGCGGAGCTAGCCCCCTCCTCTAATTCTCTAGAGATGCAAAGCAGGAAAGGCCTCCCTCCTTGGCCTGCTCTCTCCCTGGGGGGAGGAAAGCAGAGGGAGAATGGAAAATGTGGTTCTGTCCCTGGCGAGCTTGCTGATCAGGTAACAGGAGCTTGGAGGGCCCCAGGGAGAGAGTGCAGTAGCCCAGCCCCGGCCCTTTCAGATAGGAAACTGGGACCCCAGAAGGGCAGTGACTTGCCCAGGATTCTATGGCAGAGGGTCCTAGGAGCTGGGCCTGGGTCCAGAAAAGAGAAAGGGGTAAACTGAGCCCGGTAAGGGGCTGTCAGACCCAGAGCTGGCTGGTGGGCCCCAACTTGCCCTTCTCAATTTCTCAAAAATAAAAAACTTCCTGTGCTCAAAGTGCACGTGGTACTTCTAGGATTAGGAGAAGATAACATGAAACCTACTCATTTGGAGCCGGATACAATGGGGAAACAGGGTAGGGAGGGGCCCACACAGGCCGGGTCATGGTGTGGACAAGCACATGGCACAGTGGGCAAGCACAGCCACCACAGGGACCCAGGCCTGAGACCCGGGCTGCCCAGCGACCTCTGCTCCAGGCCTCCTCCTGAAGAAAAGGGGCCGGGCCCAGGTACGCAGGAAGCCCTCGACAGATGCCAAGCAGTGGTAGCCTGGGCCCAGGCCCTGCTTCGGAATCCAAAATCAAACTGGTTAGTTTCATCCTTTCCTGGCTGTTCCCAAGCAGCACTGACATTTACTAAATCTAACCAGAGCAAATGCCCAGCCCAGAAGCAGGGCCCAACCCTGGCCCCTTCCCTGCGTCCACATCCTGGGAACTAGCTCAGCCACTCAGACCCCCGACCCAACCCAGCAGTGTGATCCTGCTGCACCAGTGCTGCCGGCACAGCTCTGCAGACACACAAGGTCATCGCACATCAACGGCTGCCCATGACAGACAGGACAGGCCAAGGTACCCATCCCCAAGAACAAGCTCTCACCACAGATGGCTGCACAGGCCAGGAAGAAGAGGCCCTCTGGCACCATGCTGGCTTTCACAGCAAAGCCACAAGCTCATCCAGGCCTGGAAAGCCCTGTCCCACATTCCAGAATCCTTAGGAGGCACCGCTGCCAGTGCAGGGACCAAGACCACAGCAAAGTGGGGAGCACACACTGAACCTCTCGCCGGCATCCTGACTTGGAACCTACTCTCTGAGCGTGCTCCTTTACAGAGGACAAACTCCTAAGGTTTTCAATGGTCACACCCTAGGCCTTTGAAACCCCATGCCAAACATGACCGGCAAGGAAGCAGGGGGGCGCTATCCAGCATCATTCCCAGGCACCCACTAACCAAGAGTGATGTCTGCAACACTCGTGGGGCTCTGAAGTACATCTAAGTTTATCTGCAGCTCCAAACTCCAGACTAGACCTTTTTTTTTTTCCCCCCTGCAAAAGGCTTTATTTTCTTTTGGTCCAAGACTTGGTGGGGGGCATATGGAACGCTTCACAAATTCGCGTGTCACCCTTGTGCAGGGGCCATGCTAATCTCCTCTATATCGTTCCAATTTTTAGTATACGTGCTGCCAAAGTGAGCACCAAATCATTTTTCAAAGAACGTCTTCCAAACTGGCAAAAATCTGTCCACCAAAAGAATATACTTTCCTACACAGTATGCAAACATATATAGATATACATATGTGTGTATATTTAATCAAAAGGAAAATTGGATCTTCTCAGAGAGCAGCAAGAGAAAATGACTCTCCTGAAAGTAATCACTGTCCCCACGAGCAAAGGCCATGGAGTGGAAGGATGGTTACTTCCCAACAAGGGGACTTCCAGACACATGCGTTCCAAAAAAGGGTCCCAAATTCACTATTAAGAGCCCCTGCTGAGAACCACAACTCTGGAGTAAGCTACGGCCCAGCTCACTGGAAGAACAGCTGGAAAAGGTTCAGCAGGACCAAAGGAGCCAGGAGGCCCAGGGAAAACACACCTGGCTAAGCCTGCAAAGCCCCACACCTCCTTCGCACTCAGGGCTCCCTGATGATCGGGGGCAGGAGGAAGCCCAGGCTCATACACAGGGAACACACTGGTCCAGCTCTTCTGCCTTCTCACCTGTGTCCCACAGGGGTCCACACCTTCAGAGGGTCCGATTCATCCTTCCACAGTCCAGCCTTCACAGTCTCTAAAGTGTGGGCCGAGGACTGCAAAGCATCTGGGGCACCTACCAGCCACATTCTCAGACAGAATCCCGGAACCTTCAGGGTCCCCTGGGCCATGTTTGGGGGGGGCACTGCTATTTTTGGGGGCAAAAGGACTAAGTGAATCATTCCCATCACAAGTTCGGTAGAAAAAAATTGATTCTATGGGGACAGTGATAACAAAGTTTCTCTGGCTCCCGGGGAAGAAGCCGCAGCATTAACCCCACTTGCCCTCGCACAGGCCGCAGTGTGTGATTCCATCCTAGGTTACGTCTGGGGGTGGCCAGAAAAGAGGCCACTTCAGTTGTACCTAGAAAGAGATGTGTCCTCGTGTCAAGCTATAAGGAACAGAGCTGTCACTATGGTCACCTGCACACTATTTGTTTTTCGGACTGTGTTACTTTGGAGAAGGGGACAAACTAGGCATGGAGAGGAGGAGAGTAGTTCTGGCTGTGTGGCATGTGGACGCGCAGGACCGCATGGGAAAGGAGCGTGGGCGTGGTAGAAAGGCCAGCGGCTTGGTGTGCGTGAGATCACTGTAAATGTCTGAGGAAGAAAGGCAGGCTGGGGCCAGACCACAGGATTCCTTGCCAAAGAGTTGAGAATTTACAATCAGGTATTTTCCACGACTCACAACAGTGAAGTGATGGATGGGATCTTCTACACCTGAGAGGAAGCAGCAGGCCTATGTAACAGAAGCCCTCCCTGTGGGCCCCCCGACAGGCCCCACTCGCTCCAAAGCTGCGGCTACTGGCAAGGCCACAGTAACATTGCACACCGCTTAGGTCTCCCTCTCTACCCACAGCAGCCGCTCACAGCCCTGCCTGGGGCTCAGAGGATGCCATTTCCACATTCCTGACCCTGGAGCCAGCCCTGGGCTCCTCCCTTTCTGTACAAAACTCTACGGCCCAAGCAGGGAGAGAGGAAAGAACCCCCATCTGCAGCCCACCCCAGAGCATTAAATAATCTCTGCCCTACAGGTGAGGCAAGTTCCCAGCATTCCAGGCAACAGGGCTGGGACTTCCTGAGGTAGGTCACTCCTATCTACCCGCTCTGGTAAGAGAAGGAGAAAGCTGGGTCACAGGTTCTAGTCCCACATCTAGCGCTGAGGGCTATGTGACCTCAGGCCAATCACCTTGCCTCTCTGAGCCTCCAGTGCCTAAACTTACAAAACAATCATAATACTAGAAACAATAACATGAGAAGCTAGTTATTCCATTTTACAAAGGGGAAACTGAGGCACAGAGTTGCTAAGCAACTTGCCCCAAGGGAAGAGTACAGAAGTAGGATTAGAAACCTGGTGATCCGCCTCCAAGGTCAGGTTCCAACCACTAGGTAACCCAACCTCTCCAAGGGGTGGACACTAAGGGCTCCCAGGTGCTCTCCAACTCCCCTTCTGTCCCAAATAACTCTGCCCTTAAGACTACATTAAGTCACATGTATGCCCCCTCCTATGAGCCTGACCTTGGCAAAGCAGGGGCTGCCTTGACATTACCTAAATTCTCACTTGAGCATTTGTGCAGCCCCAGGAGGGCTTTGTCTACCTTCTGCCTGCAAGCAGTGTGCTGACAGGTACTCAGCACAGTGTTCTCCCACAGAGATCACACGGCTTCAACCTGCTCCATGACCCCGGCCATCAGCTGGTCCACCAGTCCCAGCCAGGACTGATCAACACAAACCCATTCTGTCTCCTGAAAAAAAGCTTGAATGTTGGGTGGCCGAGGTCACAGACAGGCAGGGCATTTGATGGATGACAGCCTGCCTCTCTATCAGTATTTGTTCACTTTCTGCTGCTGTAACAGAGAATCACCAGCTGGGTGTAACAACAGCAGTGATCCGGGTCACAGTTCTGCCGTCTGCAAGCCCAAGTGCACACGCCAACCTCTGCCGAGGATCTCTGTGCTGCACCCTAATGAGGCAGAGGGCAGAAGGCCAGCAAGCACAGGCAAGACCAAGGAAATCGAGTCAAATCCATCCTGTCATCAGGACCCACTCCCCACATAACCAACCCAATCCCAGGACAATGGCACCTGTCCACACAGGACAGCAGAGCCCTCCCGACCTCCTCACTTCCTAAAGGTCCTGCCTCTCGGCACTGTTACGATAGCAATTAAACGTCACCATGTGTTTCAGAGGGAACATCTGAGCCACAGCAGTATTCAGAGCCTATGGTTGAAATACACCAATGGTGAAGCTGCTTCCAGAAATTTAACTCACTAATAAAGAGGACTGTGGGGGCCTCCCACTGACTCAGCCAGCCCCCGGGATACCGCTGGCTCAGGAACACCCTCCCTACAAGTAGGGACAAGATGTCCAGGGCAAACCGGAGGAACACCTCACCCTTGGAGGTGTTTTATTTCCCCGGCATACAGGTAAACCTGGGGAAGCCTCTTGGTGCCACAGTGAAGAACAAATTTAACCCAATAGTCCACAGTGAAGCACAGCAACCCACCAGAGCGCAGGTCACTGCGGTGTGTGGGCAGAGAAGAGAGCCCAGGCCCCGGGCCGTGCCCTTCGAGTCACACGACGATGACCCTGCAGCTCTGCCGCATGGTTGTGCATAGTGGGGCTTCCTGTGACTTTCACTTGGTTTCAGAGTTCTGCCACCCATTGCCTTCCCTCTTCATTTTGCTAGCACATGGAAACAGCATGATGAACTGGTCCAGGCTCCTAGGCTGGGAGGTGACCTTGTCCCTCTGACAATCTTCCAACCACACTCTGCTGAAAATCCCAGTGGCAGAATGTCATAGAAACCTATTCTAACCACCCATTCAAGTCTTAGAGACAGATCTGCCTTTAAGGGAAAGGGAAAACCAGACTAACGGAGGTCTAAATTCCTTTAGGATGGGGTGGGCGGGGGCAGGAGGTAGGGGAGACCTCACTGTGAAGAAGGCAGCCTCCTTTTGGTGTCTAGGGCTGGAGCAGCAGAACCAGAGAGAGCAGACTTGAAGTCCATCCATTCCCTAACCCACTCACTCAACAATTACACCGTAAGCATCAACTCCAGGCCGTGTGCCAAAGGCTGGAGGACACCAGGATGCTTCCAGTCCTCCACCACCTCCCGGCTATTTTTAGCTGTATGAACTTAGATAAGGCACTCAGCCTCTCTACACTGTAGTTTCCTCGTCTGTGGAACCCCTATCCCACGTGCATCCTGAGATGAATACATGAGGAAACTTGGGCACAACCATCACCTAGCACAGTATAGCAGGTGCGCGATAACCCTCTAGCCCTTGCAATGATTCTTAGAAAGGCTGCAGTGTGTTCTCTACCTGGAAGGAGGAACCGTCACCTCGGTTAATACCAGTGGCTGGGATCACCACCAAGACTAGCTGTACTTTGCCTGAAGGAGCACCCAATCCCGTGACCAACAAAATTTGGCCAAGAGAGGCTGCCTTTCCTTTATGATAGACACGAAAGGCCCAGGGCCCACAGAACAGGCTGGGAGCCACAGCTGCATGTGCAGCCAGCTCTGCCCTTCTTCCTCAGAGTGTGGCCTTAGGCAAGTGACTTATCTCACCAAGCCTGTTTCTTTATCTGCGGTAGGGCTCATACTAGTGTCTACCTTCTAGTCTCCTGAAGGCCCTGTGCCTGGCATCTGGCACACAGCTGCCGACTGCTTCTATTTCTGCTTTTTTTGATAAACAGCAAATTCCTAGGAAGGTGCCATTTTTACCAATTCCTTCATAAGCATCCCCCTGCTTAGGAGGAGGAGGACGCCCTCTGGACGGATCCGCCTGAGTGGGAACACACCCACCACTGGACACTGACTCAAGAACGGCAGCCACTACCCCTGCAGTCCTTCCATTCTGCCTGCTCACCTTATGGAAGGGAAACTGAGGCCCAAAAGAGCGACAGGACTTGCCCGTGACTGCCTGCTAAGGGACTGTGACCCTGCCACCCTTACCTGTCTTACTTCCCACTTTCTAAGTGAATGGAAGGCCTGGTTAAATTAATCCTGTTTATGTAACAAAGGAAATGTGGATAGCTAACTAGAAGGGGGAGGTCACTGGTATCAGTTTACGCAGGCACAGAGCCGCCCCAACAAAAGTGCTCCAGGAAGCTTACTCACCTGACCTGGCTGTTCTGGGCCAAGGGCCATTCTGGGGACCTTTGACAGATGCTGAAGTCCAGGGTCAGGGCTGCAGAGAGACCTGGAGTACCAAGATGCCCTGACACCGCTGCTAGGTCTGGAGTGACAAGCTCGCCACACTACGCAGGGCTCACTTCTCGGGGCTCACGCTGCTCGGGGCTCGCTGACCTCTGAACTATGGCCAACAGCCCCGGGCTCAAGGTCAGTTACAGGACTGGGCACAGGGGAAGCCCTGTGGGCAGCCTCTTCACCTGGGGAACACGGGCTGTGGCTCTCTGCTCCCTCAGATCCTGGAGGAATCACACTAGAGGGCAGAGATGTTTACACTGAGTGTCTTAGGCTAGCAAATGGGGCAAGACTCCAAAATGTGGGCACAATGAAACAGTCCCATTCTGAGAGTCAAAAGGCCTAAATTCCCATCGAGCTCTGCCAACAAATCCCACAGGGACTCTGCACGATCATCCACCTCTCTAGGCACCAACTTCCACGTAGGTACTATCATTTTCCCCTATACATCAGCCCAACGTGGTAGCAGGTTTCTTGGGTTTTGTTCACTATTACAACTGCCAATATTTGTTGAAAGAATAAATGGCGCTAAACAAACTGTAAGGAGATCTTCTCCAGACTCTAACAGTCTAAATCAATAAAATCGGTAGAGCCTTCGGAAAAGCCGAAGTTTTTGTGCGTAAGTGTATGGGTGGCTTTCATTTGGGCGAAGTAAGTCTATGTCACTATACACCAGGTCTACTCAGCTTTAAAAAAAGTAAAGGGGGCCCGAAGATGTGGTTCGGGGGTAGAGCGCTTGCCTCGCATGTGGAAAGCCCTGGCTTCGATCTCCAGCACTAACAACAGTAAAGCAAAACAACTCCAGGAAAAACTGGAAGCCTTGTACGCTGCTGGTGAGAATGTACAATGGTAAAGCTGCGGTGGGAAACAAGGCGATTCATCAAAAATTTAAAAACAGAATTACCAGAAGATCCAGCAATTCCAAAGAACTGAAAGCAGATATTTGTATACCCAGGCTCGTGGCAGGATTGAACACAACACCCAAAAGGTAGAAATAATAAATAAAGGAAACGGGCTCTACCATACAACAGAATATGACTCAGCCTTAAAAGGGTAGAAATTGGGCTACATGCTACAACATCGATTAACTCTTTAAGACAATGTATTAAGAGAAATAAGCCAGTCGTAATAGGACAAATACTATGATTCCACTTAGAGGAGTCCAATTCAAAGAAAAAGTAGAATGAGGGGAAGGGGGAAACAAGGACTTGTTATTTAGGAGTCAAAGTTTTAGTCCTGTGAGATGAAAAGACTGAAGACTGGTTGCATAACACACACTCCTGACTGTATGCTAAAAGGTAAGATATAAATTTTATGTATATTTTGCCACAATAAAAAAATCCTAATGGGATTAACAGCTCACTCCAGATGTATTTCAGGGTCTAAAATCCTGGCAAAATCAAATAATCCCTGAGGTTTCCCATGATACCTGTGATAGCAGGTTTTCTGTCTGTCTGCCTTTTAGGGGTAAAGGCAGCCAGGGATTTCAGATGCACAGGGCAATTCCCTGAAAATACACTGTTCTTAGCCCGAGGCTGCTATGGAAGGAAGTGTCTCAAAAGTTAGCCTGTGGGGTCCTGGGCAGAAGGCAATGCTTTGACACCGGAAGGCAAAATGCTCAGGACACAGACTGGGAGTCCTCTTCCTTCCCACTTGCTGAGGCGGCCCGATGATGTGGTACTTCCTTCTCCAGCACAGGCCAGCCCACACCACCCCAAGGGGCCGTCCCAGCAACCAGCACCCTACAACCTCAGGCATGGAGGGGCCCAATGTTTGTGAGACAATGGGAGGTGATAAGCCTGGTGGTTACAAGACGTGCCCTGGGCATTGGTGCCAGAGAAGCAGAAGGTCCTGGAATTGCGTGGGCACCACCTCTCCCGAAATCCATGGATAGAACAGGGAGATGGGTACCTCAGAACCCCTTACATGGCTCCAAGTCGGGTGTGGCCCTGCCCGCTTCTACAAGACCAGCTCCACACCCTTCATGGAGGCCGCACCTTCTAAAGCGTCCCTCGTGATTAGCTTATTATCCACAGGAAAAAGCATTTTGCAAAGCAGCCCTGTCGCCAGCCTTTGCTTGCTCATTCCTCTCCATGGCTTATAATTATGAGCAGTGATGTGTCTATGTGCCTGTCTTCCGTGAGAGCTGGAGAGAACTGTGCAGGCAGGGCAGCATCACACTGCATACAAACCACTGCTGAGGATCCAGCTTCACCCACTGTCATTCAAAAAGCAGGTCCCTTGATGCAGACCCACACTGACCTGGCCACCACCTGGGGCTCTGCATACAAAGCAACGCTGCAGACGTGAGCCCCATCTAAGCTGGGCCTCAGAGCTCGGGGGCGTTGGAGGCCAAACCAGGTGTCCAGGGTAAATTCCCCAGACATCAGGACAAGTGCTGCTATCAAATCATTGCCAGAACGCAGGATGATGCATGTGTGGTCCAGGCTGGCTGTGGCTCCTGGGGACCCTTTCATAAGAGATGACAATAACAAGGGAAGGCGACAATGTATCAGAAACCTCCCCCTGGACATTCCAAGGGCGTGGCACTGAAGGGAGCCTTGAGAAGATTCAGCTTTTAGCCTCTGGGACCCACGTGCTAAATTGAAGCTAGATGACATACACGATTGAATATTTTCCTACGCTTTGCTAGTGTGTGGGAGGGGCCGTTTTCAGGTTTTCTGGAATGATAGGAACCTCCATTATGGCCAAGATCTTAGGTCAACTAAAACTCTCTCCCGAAACAAAGAGCTCAGGCGTGCAAGTCAAGCCAAAGCTGCCTATCAGAAAGGTTCCCGGGGGTGACAGCAAGTCCCAGGACACGAGAGTCTCAGTGGGTAAAAGGGAAAGGCTCCTGCTGCCAGAAAGACCCCCCTCTGCCACCTCAGCGTCAACGCTGCTGCTGGTTGGGGACGGGCAGATCAGGTGGGGTCCTTGCCTTCAAGGGGACGAAAAGGGAAACCAAATATCAGATAAAGAAAAAAACTCTCACCATCATGAAGCAAAAGTCAAAGATGCTATGAGGCAGGCGCAGTGACCTGGCAGACTGGCAGAGAGTCCTGGAGTGCCGCCCACGTGGAGACCCAAGGAGGAGAGATGGTAAAGCACACGGCACAGCAGGGCTCGGGCACAGGGCGGAGCAGGGGTGCAGACAGCAGGTGACCGGGGACGTGTCAGGAGCGCACGGAGCCCGCACCGGCCTGGACACTGGCTGTACAGGGATTTTACCCTCCATGCTGTGTTTATTTGGCTCTGACCTTGGCCGTGGAGTCGGAAAGGAAGAGATGAAGTGAAAGAAGCAGGAGATGGCTCCTCATTGTGAAATCTCCGGGGCACACAATCCCGCCTGCTTGTGGCAGGAGACGCCCCAGGGAGCCTGCCCGGTGCCCCGCCCCATCTCCCTCCCATGCTGCTCCCCTGAAAGGCTTAGCCGACCCCTCTGTGCCACCAGCAGCACTGGGTGACCTTCGGCCACGCCGCCTGACCCCTGGATGACTCAGCTTCCTGGTGGTGAACTTGTGAAAGGTCCTGGCAGGAAGGAGGCAAGGGAGCTATAAACAGGCCTTCCAGAAGCATCTGCCACAATCTCGCCTCAGTTCCAGGGTGGGGCGGTGGCCACTTGGAGTCTCTGGAATGGCTTGAATGAAGGGTCTGCAGTTTCGAAGCGTTACTGGTGGTGGTTTCAAGTACATTAAATAAACTACAATCTCTAGGCAGGCACTTTGGAATTCAGGGACAAGCAGGCCCCCAAATGGGACCTGGGTAGCTGGCCTCACTCCCCGCCCTCCTCCCGAGTCTACCGCAGGCGCCTTACCAGCTGCCTCCTCAAAGTCTGAGGGTCCACACTTTCCAGGCAAAGTCGAAATAAGAGTTCCCAAAAGTGACACTGCCCCGTGGAAAGACTGGAAATTTGAGACTGGAAACTTCCCATGAGATCACTGGGTGGAACTTGCCATTTTACACACAGACACCGAGGCTCAGACAAGCGACGGGCCTCTCCCAGGGCTGCTCTTCAGCGGGCCTTGGGTTGTCTCAAGCCAATGAGAATTCACGTAAAAGTCAACGACACTCGTGCACACACAGAAAGACCCACCTTTGCCTTTTTCTCCTTTGGCTTCCGGCCCTTCCTCTACCATCAAACAGCCACTCTGATGCTGGCTGGTTTGGGATTGAAAAAGGCACTCAGTGCTTCCTGGTCCCTTCAATTCTAGCTACTCTGAGACCAGAAATCTGTTTTCAATTTAAGGCAGCTTCTGGTGAAAGCTCAGCTTTGTGGCAACTTTTGGTTTTCAGAGCCTGAGAGAGAATTTCAAGAGCTTTCTGACCATGGGGTCATCGGAAAACACAAAGAGCTTTGACGCGAAGCTGGAAAACAAGAACTCTTAACCAAGGTCAGGCCAAGCGTCACTGGGGCCCTCGCAGAAGCACGGAGGGGACAGTGCTAGTCCAAGGGCAAATGGAACCCTCCACCCTGCAAGAGCTGCAGCGAGACACATTCCACGACAGCAGACCAAAGTTTCAACTTCTCTACCTCCTCCTGAAACTTCAAAGATCTCGTGGGAGGCACGCAAGTAGCTAAGCACTTCCCACGTGCAAATATATATATACTGTTATTTTTATTGTTTCTGTAGTTAAAAGCCATTTCTGGCCTAACATTCTTGAAGCTCTAACTGTAAATCTTCAGTAATTTTCAAAGTAATTTTTGTTTGTTTTTGGTGGTCTCGTGTGGCTCAGGTTGGACTTGAACTCACTATGTGGCCTAGACTGGCCTCGAACTGGCAGCAAACCTCCTGCCTTGGCCTCCCAAGTGCTACAGTTACAGGCATGTGCTATGACTCCTGGCTCAAAGCAAGTTAATTTACTACTTTGCCCTTCCTAGAAGGCATAAATCACTTTCCGAGACGACTCAGATGCCGCCCAAGAAGCCAAAGTTCAAGAAGAAGTAAGTTTTTAAAGTATGATTCCGCTAAAGGACAGATCTCCAGCCTCACCAACATGTTAGGTTTTTAACCCTTTCACAGAAAACCTTCTCCTCTGGGGGACATCTCCTGGAGTTCTGCCTCAAAACCAAAACCTGGTTTCATCCTGGATCCATCCTGGGGGTTCGCAGGTCTATGCTGCCGCCCCTTCCCCATCACTGCACTGGCCCCTTGAAGAAATGAGACTCAGTTTCCAGGCGCCACTCGCCCTTCTAATGCCCAAGTGACGGAGCCATGAGGAATTGCCCAGGCCCTTGATTGAGCCCAGCTCAGAGCAGCCCTCTGGCCTCCAGATGGTTCCCCACAGAGAGCGGGCAAGGATGGGAAGTCTGGCCTTCCCTCCAGATGACAAGGAACCCCACACAAATCCGAGCCTCCAGAACAGCCCTCAGTCAGCGGTGTGTGGCTCTAGATCAGTTTCTGTCCCTCGGAAGGCACAGCTGTCACCTGCCCTGTCTCTTTCAAGGCTCCCTCTTCACACTACCAGGCATGACCCGGGCCAGTAAAGGTCACTCGGGCAAACCCTAAACCTCCACACATCACATGACCATGTTTAATTTTTAGCTGCTTATCTGGATGCTGGTCCAGCTGACATTTGCTACTCCTGCCAGCCATTAATTATGAACCAATTACAGGCAGAAGCGCCTTTCACAGGACAGCCTGGCCCCCTTCCTTTTTTAGTTTCTGCCCTCCTCTGCTCTTCAGCTCTGCAGTGAAAATTCCCACCCGGGGAGGAGGCCGGCTACCTGGCAAGTCACCAGCTGGGAATGGGCATTTGGGAACAGGGAGGGGGAGGGGGAGCCACCTGCAGACCCCACACCACCATTCTTTCTCAGCACAGTTCAGGCCAAAACCCCCGAAAGCAGAGTATCAGGGGCCCATGTAGCCTGAAGATGGGCAGGCAAGGACCCACTGCGACCTTCCCAGGGTCGAAGACAAGATAGCTTTGTCCCAACATCCTCGTTTCCTCCAGGTCTAGACGCAGACACTGAGATGTCATGGTCCTTCCCAGGAGCCCTCCCAGACCCTCCCCACAAGGTCCAGGTCCCAGAGGGTGGCTCGTCGCCCTTGGAGGATTCATTCCTTCATACATCTGTCTGCCTTGCCCATGTGGGGAGACACCTGCACCGTGTCGAGGCTCCAGTCTCCCAGCACACATGCTCATACCCCACCAGCCCCCTTCTGGAACTAATACAGTCATCAGCAATGACCAGGGACCAAGTTAATCTTCACAAATGCCCGCGAGTCTTCGTAGGTAAGGACACCACCATGACTCAGCAAGGTGACACTGCCAAGACACCAGTCAGCAAACACCTCCAGGGATGGTGACCAAGGAAAGTACCTTGACTGCTTGGTTAGACACACCCAGGCGGCTCTCCCATGCACAAGGGCTCTCAGGCAGGCTCCTCTCTCCTTTGATAAGACTCTGCCACCTCTTGGTCTGACTCCTTGGAGCTGATCATCCATTGGCCACCCTGCAACTTTAACCCTGGCTTCTGGCAGCCTGGCCACACCCCGGACCTGATTCCCATGTTAGAGCGGAGAGTACCCTGCAACCAAGACACGCGTGAGTCAGAAGCCACGACCGGCGAGTTGAGGACCCACATCCCCGTCTTCTGCCCTGATGCAAGGCCCAGAGGGAACCAAGACAAAGGCGCCTATATCCACACGGCAAAGCAAGGAAAACAGACTCAGGAGAAAGCAAGGTGGGAAAGAACCCAGATGTCAGCAAAAGTAGAGTCACCCAGGTCTCCTGGGGGCCCCTTCCCCACGACATCCTCAGACTCACCTGGCTGGGATCCACAGGGACAGGCTTTCTCAAAAAATATAGGAGTGAAGCATAAAATGATAACTCCACAGAGGCCCATCCCAGACACCCTGGAGCACACTGCTCCCGTCCCCAGCGATGAGCTGGTCCTTCTGAGAATGCTCTGATGTTGCACCTCTTCCTTGGTCCCCAAGTGAAGAGGTGGTGGTGGCAGACGGCCATCCTCATCCCCACACAAAAGATGGGAGAGAGTGTAAGAGAAGGTCAGACACCCAAGGCTACACACAGTGGCAGGAAATCCTGCAGGCCATGGAGGGACAGTCTGGACTCTCCATCCTAAGGGGTCATTTTATCCCTTTCCAGGGCTCCCACTTTCATGATAAACACCGTGACCTAGCACGTGCATGGTTTCATACTTTTTAAACTGTGGACTCCAAAAACCTGGCTGTATTTTTTTCCGAGTGGCAGTAAGTGGACCTGAAAGGCAGGAGGGAAAGGCAGAATTACTCTTCCAATTTCAGATGAAAGAACTGCACCCTAGTGGACCGAGGCACTAGGACACAGTACTCTTCCCAGAAGGTCGATTTTATACTGCGAACTAGACAGGAATCCTCAGACTGGTCCAAGTGTGAACCTCTGTATCCGGTGCAATTTTGACTCCCTGCTCAAATGAGAAGAGGCCACAGTAGCCTCAGTTTGCTGCAGAGAGAGAAGCCAGACAGAGTCAAAAATATTCTACAGTAGCAACCATTTGTGTTCAACCCTTTTCCCTCCTTACTGGAGGATTTGACTGAAGAACTCCTAACTATATGTTGGCGCCCTGCATTCTGTGCCTTACATTCAAGGGGCCAAATTTCCTGCTGGTTCCCTCAACTTTGGTTCCTCCCACCCAAGAGTGAAGCTGGGCCCCAGACCGAAACCTAGTTCTTTCCCGCTTACCTCCCAGTACCCAGCTGAAGGGCACCCCTGACACCAGCATCAGCACCAGGCCCCCACCCACCCGCTCCTGCCCGAGGCCCTCCCTTGCTCTCCCCTGCAGCGTGGGTACAGCAGAGTAAGGCCTGAGTCCTGGGCACGTTTCTCCCCGAAGTTTGGCTTCCTTGTCTATGAAAATGAGACAGTACATGACTTTCCTAGCTGGCAAAGGGGGAACTAACAGGATCAAACCAATGACACAGCAGAAGTCAAAACATTACAAAACTACTACAAATATACAACTGCAACAGCAATAGACAAACCGATCCCAGCATTCAGTAATACACTTTCAGAATAACAGGAGCTAATATTAGCTGAGTGTTTATTTACCATGTGCCTGGACTTTTTTTTTTAAGTACTAGGGATTGAACACAGGGCCTCTGCACAGAGCTACATCCCCAGGGTGTTTTGTTTTTTGTTGTTGTTGTTGTTGTTTGACAGGGTCTCAGTCATTAAATTGTATAGGCCGAGTTTGAACTTGTGATCCTCCTGCCTCAGCCTCCCAGAGTGCTGAGATTATAAGGATATCCCACCTCACCCAGCTTGGCACTAATTCTTAACACTCCAGGTACATCCTGTCTCAATTACAGTGGTCCCTGGGTTCACGAATTTAGTTCTTCCCACGACATGACCAGAATTGTGGAAAGAATTAAGTTTGTGAATCAAGGTACCACTGTAGTCCTCATTAACAACAGTCTGCAGTAGGTACTGTTATTCCCATTTTACAGATGAGAAAAGTAAGGCAGCAGGAGGTTTCTGCCACTTCACTTGAACAGTCTGGCTCCAGGGCTTACGCTGGAACCTGGCCAGCTCCAATCATTAAATGTATTGCCTCTAATACAATGTGTTTGGTATGCTGAGGTTTACATAAGTTATTCACAAATGTGATCTCAGGTTTTGTAGTTTCAGAAGGAAAAACCTACTCAGAGCAATGACTTACCCAGGGTTTCCCAGGTGGTCAACACAGGACCAGGACTTGAGACAGGGGGGTTGTCCCCTACTTGGTGGCCTTTCAAGAGGCCTCAGCAGCTGGTAAATCTGACCTGCACACACCCTTTCTGAGCCTCTGCCCACAGCAGCGTCTCAAATGTGCCCTTCTTGGTCACGCCAGGGAACAGGAGCTGTCGCACAACAAGACTCGGCATCAGGAGCTTTTGCCAGCAAGGTGGACACAGCCAGCCGGACCTTGGGCAGAGCCAGGAGCTCAGCAAGCCAGAAGTCCTAACCTCTCGGCGACACACGGCTCAGTCCCACCACTTGACCCATGAGGCCAGACATTTCCTAAACCTGTTACGCAACTCTTGCTTCAAGGAGGTGGCTGCTGGGATTTCTCCCTATTTCAACATATTTTTGTTTTCTCTGCAGAAAGCACCAATGTGAAGCTGTGACACCTTAGTGAACAGACAAGGGTCCTCCTGGCCTGCCTGGAATCCAGAGCAGCATGGGGGACGCTCTCGGAAGCACCTCTGTGAGCCAGTGTGAGCTTCCAGGATGACTAAGGGGAAGGCACACGGACTCCGGCAGAGAAGGAACCTATTCAAGAGGGCCAGCAAAGAACCCGGATGATGCTGCCCTGCAGCTTAGACCTTCAGACAGCAGCAGCCTGACACCCCCACAGCCCAGACCTTGTCTTTTAGCCCAGATGAAAGCACAGCAGTCCCTGCTCCATCCAGTTTCAGTTACCTGCGGTCAACCAGGATCCAAAAATACTAAATGGGAAATCCCAGAAACAATTCATAAGTTTTAAATAACTTTATTAGAGCACAGTGTAACAACCGTTCTATTTTATTGTTAGTTGGTCATCTCTTACCATGCCTAATTTTTTCTTTTTGTTTTGTTTTCTCCCTACATTGCCCAGGCTGGTCTTGAACTCTCAGCAGTCCTCCTGTTTCAGCCTCCTGAGTGCTGGTATTAGAAGTGTGTGCTACCACATTTGGCTTGTCATGCCTAATTAAATTTTATCATAGATATTTCATATAGGAAGAAACAGTGTGTTTACAGGACTTGCCACTATCAGGGCTATCAGGCATCTGCAGACTGTCTTGGAATATACCCACCACGGGGAAGGAGGTGCTACTGTAACTATGAAGATACGCAATTCTTCTCTTCAAAGGGAGCCAGCCCTGTTGCCGAAGCTCAGGACCTAATTATAGGGAGCCTGCTTGCTTTGGGAATGGGGGCCAGGAATTCTTATTTTTGTAGCCCAGTGTCTAGCTCAAGACCTGGCCAAGAGCGCGCTCAGTAAGTGTGGAATGAAACAAGTGGCTAAATGAAGGCATCGCCTCATCAGAGTGGAGCTGCTGCTTTCTGGGTCCTGATGAGAAAAAAAAAAAAGGGGGGTGCTGAGTTACCCGGGGGTGCTGAGGGAGGCCCAAGAGCTAAGGTGGTTTCTTTTGTGGCTAAGACCAATATGCATAAAAACAATGCAAAGGAGATAAAATAAAAACTAGCATTTGTTCAATAGCAGGCTTTTGTGCTTGTTGCTTCACTTTGTTTTTGTTTGTGAGAGAGGCTTTTTTTTTTAAATCTCTTTAAAACTGCCAGGGCTTCATTCATTCACAGAGTGCCTCTGTGCACCGCACTCTGGCCGGAGAAGTCTGGGAGGGGAAAGAGTCCCGGCCGCGAACAGCAGTCAGGCTGCCTGTGAAGAATTGCCGAGTGGGGAGACAGACGACAGGCCTGCAGAAAGCCCACAGCCCCTCTGCTGCTGGCACGCCCTGCTCACCAAGGAGCGTGGGCTGCGTTTCCCAGGCCAGTGGGCTGGACCTACCTCCTATGCTCCAATGGCAGGACCCCACTTTGATGCTAAACACCATGACTTAGCACCTATAGACAGCTTTCCACACTGAAATGCACACCCCTTCAAACCTGGCCATAGGGTCTCAACTAGATGTGACTGGCAGAGCAGGAAGCTGGCACACTCGGGCCAGAGTACACGGGACTGGCAATGAATGA
The DNA here is from genome assembly GCA_004026905.1 of Hystrix cristata. NCBI lineage: Eukaryota > Metazoa > Chordata > Mammalia > Rodentia > Hystricidae > Hystrix > Hystrix cristata. The sequence continues at coordinate 23,881 of PVJO010016395.1, forward strand.
TTTGCAGAATGAACCACAGTAATTCATTCACCAAAATACTTAATGAGCACCTACTATGTGCAGCGTGCTCTTTCTGGCAATGAGAATACAGAGAACAAAAGGGTTAAAAAAAGAAAAAGCCTGCCTAATTTGAGCTTGCACTCTAATGAGGGAAGAGAGAGAAACCATAAACAACATAATATTATACATACAAATGAAAAATAAACAATATAAATAAGTCAATGGCAGTGTGTGTTAGAAGGGAATAAATGCTGTAGAGAAAAACAGCGTGAGAACAGGCAACAGGAAAGTGCAGGGGAGACAAAGGGAGGGCAGATTCACTTGCAATGTGGGTGGTCAGGGCAGGCCCCAAAGCAAAGGGCAGTCCAAGTCCCCTGAGCCAAGGCAGCAGGGAGTGAGAAGGAAATGAGCCTGAGAGGAGTCACAGAAGCAGGGAGACAGGTTTTCTACGCACACCTGCAGGGGCAGGTAACACCGTCACCCTGGGTTGCCGAGAGAGGCGCCCAGGTGTAAGGGGAGCCCGTGGGGCAGGTCAGGAGGTCTGTTCTGGACACGCTACATCCGGAGGTGCTGTAAGTGGCCATGTCTGCGAGGCAACTGGAGACCCAGCTCCCAGGGGAGCCAGGACCTGAGATAGGGATCTGGAGTCGTCGGGACCCAGGTGGAAGGTGAGCCGTGTGCTGGGGAAGGCAAGAGGGTGGAGGGAGAATTCTGGGGAGGAGCCAGACCTGCTGAGGGAAAGGCCCAGTTCACTGGCAGTGTCCTCCGGGTTTTAGCACGTGGCGGTGCAAAGCTGGGGGCAGTGCAGGGGGACAGCTGAGGAAGCAGAGAGCAAGCATCAGCAATACTTTGATAAAGGTGGTTATTTCAAGGAGGAAAAAAACAGAGCCACCAGATCTGCTTACGGGAAGAAAGACAGTGGTCGTCAGAGGACATGGGGGGGTCTAGGGGAGAAGTCTGGGGGTGCCTACTTAAGATGAGACTGGGTGGGACCTACAGAAACCCCCCTGGGGAAGGAGCCAATGGAAGGAGAGGCTGGAGACACCAAAGTGGGTTGCCCCAGAGAAAGAGCTTCACGCTACCTCATTTCATTGTTTCAAGGACCCTTCGAGGAAGATCCAGGTGTTACTGTCCCCACTTTGCAGAGATACAGCCTGAGCCCACAAGGGTCAAGCCTGGGTGGAAAGCCAGGACGCAAACCCAGTTGTGTCTGTGTGGGTCACACGCAGCACCTTCACTTGCCACCAGTGATTGACCTTAGAGGGATGAAGGACACCTGTTCCCTCGCAGGGAGTTGGGAGGCAAGAGAGATGAGAGAGCAGTCACCGGAAGAAGAGTTTGTTTGGTCCTGGTTTCGCCGTGAACAAGGAAGGGAGACGCTGTGCTGGGCCTGAAAGCAGTGGACAGCTGAACTGCCTAAACCAGCCATCGGAGAGCACAGAAGCCACTGACCAGGACCCAGGCGAGGGCCGACAGCGAGCTGTCCCAGGGACACTGACGGAGGCAGCGTGGAAACTCTCCGAAGGCCTCAGCTGCCCCCACATCCTGATCTCAGACCAAGATCAAGGCAGGCCAGTGTTGGAAGAGGCGAAAGCAGAGAGACTGAGGGCCAAGAGCGACCTTGGCGATGGACCGTGGAGGCCAGGCTAGGAGGGGTCTGAATCTAAGCTCTCACAGGCCAAGAGCCAGGTGGTACATAACTGTAATCCAGCACACTGCGAGGCTGAGACAGGAGGATCATAAACTGGAGCCCAGGGGGCCCGTGACGTAATCAGATCTGCAGGGATCTGCGGTAGAGAAGCAGCCTATGCCAGATGCCAAAGTCCTCAGAGATGAAGGGAAGTGACAGTAAGCACACTGTGAGCAGGAACAGGAGGAAGAAGAGAACAGATTCCTGGTCAACACTCACCACCCATCAGCTACTGCCCCAAGTGTGGCACCAGGGAAGCAGCTCTCTCCTGTGGGTGCAGAAGCTGGGTGAGCGAAGCTAAGACACTTGCCCAAGGTCACGGGTAGGTGCAGAGCAAGGCCCAGGCCTGGGTGGCTGGGTACAGGGGTCCACATGTCTACAGTCAGAAGGGGCAGAAGGAGCACCTGGTGACAAAGGGAAGATCTTCAAGACTTCTACGGAGTCCAGTGGACAGAGAGAGAGGGAAAGAAGCAACAGAAAACAGGGCTGGGAAAAAGAAAGCAGGAAGAAAATGAGTACCCCCACCTCACAGATATGGACATGAAAGGCAAGCGTCACACTGGGATTTGAAACCTGAGGGTGACAAATGCAGCTCAGCAGGAGCCCAAGGAGGCTCACCATTCAACAAGGAGAAAGTGACCAGGTCACCCCTCTGAAAATGTCAGCTAGGAGCAGAGGCAGAGCAACGCCTTCACCTTCAGAAGGGGCAGGACACAGGCCACTGTAGGGTGTGTCCCCTGAGCAGGGCAGGCTGAGTGCTAGGACAGGAAAGGGGCCAGGAAGCTCTGGGGTGCCCAGGAGACTGCCGCAGGCTTGGTGACAAGCAGGTGCATTCATTAGAGGAGCAGGGAGAGGCAACTGCCAGAAGCCAAAAGATCAAAACCCTAAATCAGGAAAATGGGGTCTCAAATCCAGAAATAGGTCACTGTTCCAAAGAGCAGTGGGACAAAGCCCTCTTCAATGAGATGCCCAAACTCCCTCCTACAAGACACACACACCCAACCCCGCACACACACCCCTGTGCGGTTTAGGCAATGCAGTCTGTTAAATCCCCTGCCCATTAAACCCCAAATACTGCTCCATATCAAAAAGCTGAGGCTTATTATCAGTTTCACAAATAAAGTTAATGTAAATTAAAATTAAGTGCTTGCCCTAGTCCTGGGAGCCACCCTCCAATCTCACATTCCAACCTGCCCCTCGCCCATTTCTAGGCAGAGGAAAACGGACATGTGAGTGCTGAGTGGCACTCCACAATGGGGTGCAGGTGGTGGGCATGGGCATCAGCATGTGGCCTGGGGATCACAGAATGAAGGTTAGGGCCGCAGTTCAAGAATTTTTTACTCCATAACCCAACTTTTCAGTGAAGAAGGACAGCAAAGAAGTGAGGAGGATTTGAAGGCAAGGAGACGGGGGCAGGGAGAGAGAAAAATCACTCTAATTTTGTCCCAGGAACTAGAGCAATTTGGGATTTCACGCCCTCTTGGAGCTGAATGGTGTCCTCTGTACTGTACTTTGTTTCCAGAGCACTGAGGTGGGTGGGCGGGGACTCTGGCAGCTGTCTGCACCCCGGCACCCTTTCTCCCAGTCCGCCTGCGTGGGGGGGGTGGGAGGGGCTGCAGAGAAGCACACAAGTGGAAAGACGCCCTGGCACCTGCCTCCCTTGCCCAGCGCCACCTGGAGCTCAGCAAGGCCGGCTGTGGACATCCATGAGGTCCCCCACCCCACCAGGAGCTCAGACGCTCGGCAGCCACCCGGGGCCAAGGCGTGAGCTCAGCAGTGCATGTGTTCCTGCTGCGCCCGGGCTGGAAAGGAGAACTCATCCTGGGAGAGCCGAAGGGCAGGGCTTCCCGGACACGCCGACCAGGCAGAAGAAGGGCTGCGAAAGGGTCAGCGGAAGTTCCCCAGCTTCAAATCTTTCCTGTTTCCTTTTGCCCCTGCTTTCGCCACGGCGGACTCCGCGTGGTCTGCAAGTGGTGTGCCTAATCTGGTTGGAATTTCCTCCTCCACCCACCTGGCATGCCTCCCCACAGCCATGAGCACTCCTGACGTGACCAGGGGTTCCCGCCTCCACCCCAAAGGCTGGTCTGGGCCACCCTACCACTTGCACTCTGGAACACCGGTTTGGAGGCTCCTGGAGAACCTTCTGCTGTGTCCCAGCTGGAGAGGAGCAAGTCACACCCACTGTGGGTGGAGAGACCCTGTACTTGCTGCTTGGTGTCCCTTTACCATTCTCCATACTCCTGGGGATGGCAAAGGTCCCAGTGGCCTGGCCCCTTACAGATGAACGAGCATTCACATCCACCACTCAGTGTGGGACTAAGAGAAAGGAAGACGGGAAGGAGCAGGAAAATTGCCACAGGTCGTCCAAATGGTCATTTCCTAATCCCAGGCTGTGGACGATGGAGGGCCAGTGACATTATGGAGATCAGATCTGAGAGTATTCCTTCACTTTGACCATAACCCGCAGCCAGAAGTGCAGTCCGCACCACCGCTGGGGACACAGGCACAATCTAGACAGAATTGCAGCAGGCCACATGTCCCCTCGACGCATGCCATGCCCACTCATATTTTATACTCCTGCCAACCTTTTTTTAAAACGCTGAGCCCACTAATGGGTCATGATCTACAGTTTGAAAAACACTGGTCTTTAAAATGACATCAGGAAGCAAGAGGGATGGCGAGAAAAAGCAACTTTGATATAGTAGCTGTAAGCATTGACAACCCTCCCTGTCTGCACGGAGGACCGCAGAACCAAGGAGCCCGGCAGACCCGGGGCCGAAAGGGACCAGCACCGGGCCCATAGTACACAGGTCCTGGCACAGGCAAACTGGGAGGAACAGCCTGGCTCCACGCTCTCATGTAACAATTACAAGACCAAAGTGGAAATACATGCCTTCCAAGAATCAAGCAAACTTCCTTTTCCTTCCAAGATACAATTTACATTGATTTGGTCTCCATTGTAATAATTATTTTCAAGTTTCAAGTAACATAAAAGGACAACAGATGTTCTGTGTGTGCAGAAAGGTGGGGGGTGGGTTAAAGGTATGGAGAAATCTTGAACTCTTGCACAAGGCCCATTTACCAGGGACTTTAAAACTAAGGGACAGATGGCTGAGTGTAATGGTGTGTGCCTATAATCCCAGCACTCAGGGGGCTGAGGCAGGAGGATCACCACAAGTTAGAGGCCAGCTTGGGCTATATAGTGAGTTCAAAGTCAGCCTGAGCTACATAGAGAGACCTGGTCTCAAATAACCAAAAACAAACAAGAAACTAAAACAAAAAAACTAAGCCACAGAATAGTGCCCAAGGCACCCAGTAAGTTGGCAAGTGAGGGTCAGGGCTGGCAATCCAATCCAGGTCTCCTGACTTGATTACTCATCGTCTTCATCATCCAAAATATTTAAAAGGAACACAGCTGTGGTCTCCCCAAGTAAAGCATTTCCATCACTGAGGCATGCATGTGTCTCTGCCACCTCATGTGGGGCACAGATACCTGTGCTGGTCTGAGTAGATCTTGGCACTCAGCCACCACCTGCTTGGGGTCAGGCAACCTTTACCAGTGCTACTCAACCCTCTCTGAATCTTTGGTCTCTGCTGAAAACTGGAAAGAAAAATCCTTGCTACCCCTTCCAAAACTGCAGCAGAAAACAGAGGTGCTTTACAACCAACCCTGCACATTTAAGAACAGCAGAGCCCCCGAGCAGCATTATAAGTCAGAGTCAAAATCCCAGAACTAGGACTTATTGACTAGCTAACCTGAGTTCACCTTTTATTGACAGCCGCATAAGGTAAGTGAGTTGTCCATGACCAGCCAGGTCAGCTCCTTCTGAATCACACGCCATGCTAACCTATCCACAGGTGGAAACTATTGCAGTAGGTGACGCTGAGTTCACAGGTGAGTTCTGAAGCCAAACATACCAATGTCTAGGGGGCTGAGGGAGGAGCCAGGAGAACTAAACACAGACCACACAATTTAACACGAGGCGAAAGTCTTGGGTGCCAAAGGGAGCTCAGAAGGGTGACTAGTTTTTCCTTAATGCTAAAAAGAAGATGAAATGAGGGTCTGAACCTTCACGGCAAAGACACCTAAGAGGTGGCAGGTGCCTTAGATGGAGACTTCATCTCTGGGACACCAGTGGGACAGAAGCTGGCTCAAATTACATTTCTGAGCACTTAACTTTCCCCAGACGCTGCCCAGGGGCACTTGAGACAACAGCTTCCAATACAAGAACTGTTATTACATTTGAGAGCTTCTTTCCTATACCAGTGCCACCTGGTATCTAAGGGACAAGGTCTTCCTGGCTCCCTCGGTAACAGTGGCAGGCCAAGAATCATTCCTCTAATTCCCCACTGGGACCCTGAAGGGACAGAAGGGGCGACGACTCAGGCCCAGCAGTGTGCTGGGAGACAGGCCTCACCTTACTACCAGTGCCAGGCCTGTCTGCACGGGCCATGACCTGTCCAGCCACTGACTGCCGGCTCCGATAAAACCCTCCGAGTTAAACATCCTGGTCTCCACACCTGCTCATGGGGGGCTGGCGTCAGAGATAAGATACACGCAGCTGTTGATGGAGGAGCTCTGTGAGCCCTGCTCTGAAAAATAACTGCTACCTAAGAGGTCCCCAAGTTCCCCCAAAGCACACTGTCACTGCAGCCCTGAGGATTCAAGTGGCTGTGAGTCAGGCCAAGCTAAGCAGTTCGCCTCTCTGTGCCTCAGTTTCTTCCTCTGTTAACTCCCAGGACTGCTCTAAGCACTAGATGAGTTACGTTCATAAAAGCGCAGTGTGTAACAATCAGTACTGTATTACTTCCTGCACCTCTCAATCCCCTGGCCATTCATCGTCCTCCACAGACAGCTCTCTAACAAGGCGAATCCCACCTGCGGAAGGTGCGCCTTAGAGAAACGTCAGTGAAACCCTCTGGGGAAGTGACCAGGGCAAACCGAGTGCCCATTACACAACCCGGGGTGCGCTTCCCACAGGACAAGCCCTCGCCTGCCCACCTCCCGGCAAGCAAAAGGAAAGGCAAACGTCACCGCAGGTCTCCCTGCCTGGCAGGTGCTCAGCTGCGGACTCCGGGGAAGAGGGGCAGGGAAAACACAGGGCGGCACGAACCAGCGCCCCCAAAGAGCGGCCACCCGGGAGCAGCAGGCAAAGGGAGCACGCCGGTGCAGGGGGCGCGCGGCCAGGCGGGGCCACGTTTCCCGGGCGAGCGTGGTTAGCGCTTCCCCGCCGCGAGTAGGCTCGGGAACTGCGCACGTGTGTGCAGCCCGGGCCACCGCGCACGGCCGGCGTAGAGACGCGCAGATCTGCGGCGATCGCCCCCGAGGCTGGCTGCTCGTCCTCCCCGCCGCCGCGCCGCCAGCTGCGGGGGCCCGGGCGCTCTGCGTGAGAGGCGGTGCGGGGCGCGGGCTGGGGCTCCCTGGCGGGGTCGCGGGGCGCCCCGGGGCCCCGGCTCCCTGCAGAAGGAGCGGCGCTGCGCTCCCGGGACCGGGACAGCGACCCCCGCCCCGCCCGGGCTCGGCGTGGTTTCGGGGCGCTGCCCCCGCTGGCCGCGCGCGGGATGCAAGCGCGCGCCCCCGCTCTGCTCGCTGCACCCCTCCAACCTCCCCGCGCTCACCTTCACCGAGTCCACCGGGTACATGACCGAGTGCTCCAGGATCCCGGCCATCGCTCCGGCTGTCATGTGGGTGGAAACGGAGGCGCTGGTCGGCAGGTTCTCGTAGTCCTCCGACCCGGCGTCCTTGCCGCCGCCATCTCGGCCGTCCCCATCCATCCTCCGGCCCGCAGCCTGGCTGCCCACGCCGCCGCGGCGCAGCTCCATCCGCCGGCCCCGCGGGGCGCGGGAGGCTGCGGGAGGTGGGCAGGAGGGGGAGGGGGCGGAAAACTTCACTTCTTAAAGTGGGCACCACCTCCCGGGGCCGCGGCCGCTGACGCCATGGCGGGCTGGGGCGGAGCCGCGGGGCCCGAGGCGCCAATGGCTGGAGAAGAAGCGGCCCGCGGCGGCCGCGCCATTGGTGCGCGGGGAGCGGGCGCCCGCCTCCCTGTGTGACGTCGCTGCCCGATGCAGCTTTCTAAACCACCGGACGGGGGCGAGCGCAGTCGTTGGGGTGTCCTGGGAAGTCGGGCGACCCAAGGGTGGTGGGTGCTGGCCCGCTAGGGCAGGCGGGGAGGGCAGTGGCCCCGGCAGGGTCAGCCGGGCGGCCGAGGGGAGATGCCCGGAGGCGGAGGGAGATCGGGAGCAGCGGCTCGGGGAAAATCCACCCCCCAGGGCTGGTGGCTTTGCAGACAGCATTGCTCAGCGAGCTTTGGCATTCCTGGGGTCAGAGAAGGAGGGGAGCCCAGGGGAGTTGCTGGGAATGTCAGTTATGAAGCAGTTAGGGTGGTTGGACGGGGAGAGGTCCTGGAGGGGGAGTTCCAGAATGGAAGACACCCCTCGATGTGGGGAGTGCGCCTCTCATGACACACCACCGCAGAGGGGACAGTTAAAACCCAGAGGTCCCCTTCTAGTTGGCTTTGTTGGGAGAGCATTTTATTTGAGCTTGTTTCACTGAAAACATGTTTGTTCTCCCAAAGAACCAGGCCAGTTCCTCCCCACTCCGGATTGGCCAAGACAACAGTAACCCGGATGGAGCCCTCCAGTTAGCACCACCCGCACATTCTCTTTGGGTTTGGAAGGTCTTTGGAGATGAGAGTAAAATCTGCCTGTTTGCCTGTCTTTTGAAACTCTGATCTCCTAACTCTTAACATCACCCATCTGGCTCTATTGATTGTACTCCGAGCATGCTCCATCGGGTGAGGGGGGTCAGAAGTAAGGGGGGGGGGGCGCCAGTCTGCTTTGCAAGCCTCCGTGTAGGTGTGCGTGTTCCAGGGCTGAGGGCCCCTGGGGCTGATCATCATCTACAGCATCGGAGCCTCCCTGCCTTATCTAAACTAGGTTTCTGCTCAGGGAAGCTGGGCATTGAGATATACCAGGGTGGGACAGACCCCGAAAATGTGGTGCCCGCCAGGGATCAGGCACTCTCTCAGGCCCCAGGCAGCTCTTCAGGGGTGTGAGATACTGTGCAGCGTGTGTGCATCAATAGCGGCCAACAGGCTTCAAGGTCAAAGGCACTAGTTTCCCATTTTGTGTAGCTACCCGTAGTATTTCCTAAGGTGGGTGCTGAGAATGTGACAGAAAAAAGCTCAGCGTACTTTTGTCAAAGGTGATGGGGAGGGGGGCGGTGCTGGGGATCGAACTCAGGACATTGTGCTTGCTAGGGAAGCGCTCTGCCGCTGAGCTAAATCCCCAACCCAGAAGGTGATTTTTAAGAAATATTGACCAGAAGTTCTTGATACGCATTTAAAAATGGATGCCCTAAGCTAGATCTGGTGGTGCACCGCTGTAATCCTAGCTCTCTGGGAGGCTGAGGCAGCAGAATCGTAAGTCAGATGTCAGTTTAAGCAACTTGCGACTCAGCAAGACCCTGTCTCAAAATTTTAAAATGGCTGGGGATGTACCATCCCCAGTAATCGAGGAAAAAAAAATGTCCTTTAACCAGTGCATAAGAACCTTCTGGCCTGCTTCTGGAATGTGACACAAAAACCTGAATGTGCATGAAGCTCTTTTCTGAAGCGTTATTTGTAATAATAAAGTATTAGCAACAACCTAAACATTCAACCAGAGGGGAATGGCTACATAAATTATGACAGGTGTATCAGTGAAATACCATGCAGCCATTAAAGATCTTGGTCCCATTATCCTATAACATAAGAAATCATCTGTATAATAGGTGAAAAGCAAAATATAATACTATCTATAGTTATTACATTCACAAAGATATAAATATGCACAGGAAAAAGGTGAAATAATTATAGTGATGGTGACAGGATTATAGGGTACTATTTTGACTCTGTTTCTCAGACTTTAATACTTGTATTATCTCTATAGTTTAAAAACAATGAGTTGTTCTTTTTAAGATAAAATATACATATGTAATACACATATATGTTCTAGTGGATGAGAAATCCTCTGAACTTCACAACAGTGATACTAGTAGAAAGAATTCATCTTTTGGGTGGTGAAGAGGATTCTCAGCAAATGCGATTATCCCTATAAACTTTGGGGACATGTTTCTTTTTAAAACCTTATTAAATAAAATTTAAGGCAAAATCAACTGAAAATCTTTGGAATATTTATTATGAGCATTTCATATTTTTTTCCTGTCTATATGATAGATATGGTGGTTGAGCATTCAACATTCATCTTACATTCCTTACTGTACTACAGTAGCTAGAACGTTTAAAGCCACAATTCTCAGACTCTCTTGCAGCTACAGGCCTAGACGTGAATTATATTCTGCCAGCAGATGAACTAGTGTGATCTGGAAAGTGAACATGCGATGGAAATTGTCTTCCTGCTGCTTTGATGTTTTCTGCTGGGGAGATCAGAGACATGTGGAGTAGGAGCAGTTGGAAAGGAAACTGGCTTCTCTTTTGCAACAGCATTGCAGCATCTGCTCCCCTGGTTCGTGGGTATTGAGAGACGTTGGTGAGAGCCTCTTGCTCCCCACACTGCTACTTCAGTTGGTGGCCTCCTGATTCCTCAGCTTCAGAGGGTGTGGCAGATGTAGCTGTTCCCTTGAGAGGCCTGAGTTATTCTCAAGGCCCAGTCTGGAGTCTTGTCCCCACCCCTCCTGACAACACCTGGCATAGCAGCAGAAAGGCAAGATAATGGAGAAGCCACCCCTGAGCCTGGAAGCCCAGCAGCCAGCCTTGCTCCTCGACCTCTGAGGAAGGCCTTCTGGGAGGGCTGCTTCCCAGGCATAGAGCCTGGTGTTCTGGCCACGCTGCCAGCAGGGAGAGAGTAGATCTTTCTTTGCAAGGCAAGTGCTCCAGGCCCAGGCACAGAGGAGTGGCTGCTGATTTGACCCTCTCCCAGGAGACTCAGAGTGACTTGCTGCTTCTGCTGCAGTCTTACATAAAGTTCCTGAACGTTGAGTCTCTGAAGATGTCGTCATGCTGCTTGCTCTAGGCCAACTGGCAGCCAAGCTCCACTTAGAAAGAGGAAGCTCCGAGCATGCAGGATGCAGAGCCCCAGACTCGGCATCACGTACCTCTGCGAGCCCTCTTGGCACCATTTACCAACAGTGTGGCTGTGGCCACCAGATCGACATGCTCCCTCCTCGGTGGACTGTGGTTACTGAGACTTACATGAGCTGAATGACATATAGAAAAAATAGGTTGAAAATGAGAGCTCACAATGAAATAGGTACAATTTGGGGTGTTGGGAGAAAAGAAGAAAGGAAGCCAGGGACTTGGCAGGAAGAGGTTCAAACTTTCTCCAAAATCTTACTGTTCTCAGTTATTACTCATGCCCTGGCATGCCCCTCCACCCCTGCTGCACACAGATGCATCACCAACCTACCTAGAATTTAGCCAGTGCCAGGCCTCCCCAGGGGCTCCACCTCCCTCAGCCGGAAGCCAGAGAGAGGTCCCTCACCATGCGACAACTATGACCAGCCTTGTGTCTCTTAAGGCACACACCAGCTGGCACGGGCCCAGGGTGTAGGCTGTACTTCGGGCTTTTGTTTTGTTCCTTTTTTCCTCTCCATTTTTTGGTACTGGGAACTGACCCCAGGGCCTTTGCACTATATCCGCGGTCCCCTTTGTTTTTGTTTGTTGGTTTGGTTTGGTTTGGTTTGGTTTGGTTTTTGAGCCAGAGTCCTGCTTAGTTGCTAAACTCAGCTTTGTGGCTCTCCCGCCTCGGCCTCCAGAGTGCTGGGAATAAAAGCATTGGCTACCACACCAAGCTGGCCTTTGTTCTTTACAGTAGATCAGTGATGGTGAACTTTTTAGAGATGAGGGCCTAAATTGCAATCCAAAACCCACTTACTTATCAAAAAGTGCCACTGCCGCCTCTGGAGTTCCTGCCTCATGTCCACTCTTCTGTCCAGCCCTTCTGCCCTTCCCACCCTCCCTCCTCTCCACACTCTGTCCTCTGAGCATCTCTTCTCCCTTTCTTGTGGCCCTGCCTCCCATCCCCACATCCCAGTCACCAACCCTGACTCTGTGCTCCAGTCCCACTGGCTCCTGGGCCTCACATGGCTACGTGGGAATATTCTGCCCAAGCTCAGTCTCAGAGGATGTATTCCTGTCCTGGGGCTGCTGCCACAAAATACCACAAACCGGAGGCCTGAAACAACAGAAGTCATTGCCTTGCAGTTCTAGAGGAAGTCCAAGGTCAAGGTGGCCACAGGGCCATCTGTCTCGGGAAGGGGTTGTGGAGGGTCCTTGCCTCTTCCAGCTTCTGGTGGACATTCTTTGGCTGTGGACACATCATTCCAACACTGCCTCCCATATGTGGCATGCTCCCATGTGTCACTATTCCTGTCTGAATGTCCCTCTTCTTATAAGGATGCCTGTCACATTGGATTTAGGGCCCACCCTAATCCAGTATGATCTTAACTGAATGAACTTGATCACATCTGCAAAGGCTCTTTCCAAATAAAGTCACACTCACAGGTTCTGAGTGGGCATGAATTGGGGGAGAGAACACTATTTCACTCAGATCAGTGAGAGGGAAGCCAGAGTCCCCGGAAGCCTGGGTTTCAGGCCTTGCAAACATCTCCAGGCTCGTCCCTTTATCTGTGAAATGGTGACCTGGCATTGGCCTCACTAGTGGCAGGACCCGCGCCAGCTCTCTGTTTCTCATCTAAAACTAAATTCCTAATCTTTCTTCAAAATCACCAACTCCCAATATTATCTTTTCACATGTACTTTAAGGCCTTTGAACCAGCCAGCTAAGTTTAGTTCCTCCTGACTCTTTCTGCTTTTCCAAGGGTGAAAAGTGACACTGTTAATAATTATTTTAGGACAAAGGTGTGACTGGGAAAGCCAGGAAATAGGGTCACCCTAATTCTAGCTGCTCGTCATCCTAAACCCATCTCCCTAAATCTATGGCCCTTTCCTCACCTTAGATCCTCTTCCAAGGAAAAAGCCTGTCCACGTCTCCACCTGTTGAAACGGCACTCGATGTTTGTCTGTCCCCCTCCGCAGGAGGTGACCCTGGAGCTGCCCTGCCTCTCTCATAGAGTGCGAGAGCTTCCTTCCACTTTGTATTATAGTTCCGGTAACCATGTCCTACCACTCCTATTATGTACTAAGTTCCTTGAGGACATACAAGGTCAACACACATGGTGAATGTTTAAATTTTTTTTTAATTTATTACAGTAAAAGCCACACTGCCATTAATCCCCCTCACTTTAAACACTTTTATTCCGTAATTCTTCCACTATCCAAAGCAGTTCTGGACATCCTCCTTCATGAGTGTCTTCAGTTGCAGTGCTATGACCATCTTGATGTCCTGAATTGATTCAAAACACTTACCTTTCATGGTCATTTGGACTTTGGGGAAGAGCCAGAAGTTGCACAGTGCCAGATTTGGTGAATAAAGTGCACGAAGACACCATAACGTTTCTTAAGAGCATGGCTTTCTGTCGGATGGCACTCAGCAGTGGTATTCACTATACTTTTGATCTCACCTCATAAAGACACTCACAAAAGAGGACTTCCAGAACTGCTTCAGAAATAGGGCATGAACGATGGGTTAAGTGTGTTCAAGGTGAGGGGGAGGATTTTGAGGGAGATTAATGGCAATGTATCTTTTACTGTACACATTTTTAAAAATAAATATTCACCGTATTTTTTATCACCCCTTGTAAATCTGAACACTGCATTGTTTAAGGGTGCTAATATATTTGCTAAAAGTGAAGAAAAGCAAGGGAATGATGAAACTAAAATGCTAAATTCTTCTGAGGGCATAAAAAAGAGGATACGATTCAGGGAGGTGTACAGCAGGACTTCAAAGGTAATCGCCACTTTTTATTAAACTGCTAGATACATTGGTATTCATTGTATTTACTTACATACATATCCACATATTATTTTGTGTCTACTTTATGTTCAATTACAGTTTAAAAATAGACACAGTTACCGATTTATGGTGGTTTGACTTTTGACCTTCCTACTTTACTGATGGTGCCAAAGTGACAAGTATGCATGCAGGAGAAATCGTACTTCGATTTTTTACTTATTTTTATTTTATTTTATTTTTTTCAGTGCTGGGAATTGAACTCATGGCCTTCACGCTGAGCTAGGAGAAAGCCCCAGCCGTATCATCCAAACTCGTCCACTCTCTCACCTTTGAAATAAACTCTGAGGCTGATAAGACTCCTCTATTGCTGTCATTAGTCATATCTCAGGTGCCTGCTCTGTAAAAATCAACAGTTGTCGATGCCCCCTCTGAACTCTGCCAAGATCACCTGACACAGCACATTCCCACATGGCTGCATTGGCCAAGCTCTCCAGGTGGTTTGACAGAAGCTGTACGGATCATTAATAAGAGACTTAATCGATCACCATCCCAGGCAGCATGGGCACCCTATTTCCAGTGCCTCAAATAGTGGAGAAGAGGTGCTTTTTTGCTTTTTCAGCAAATAAATACTAGCTGCTTTCAAAAGTGACTCTTGGGAGAAGCAGCTCCTTGGCGATTTGGAACATCAGCCCTTGTGATCTACCATGTGGGTTTTGTTTCCCTTGCCCATAGGTTCAATTATACCCGGAATCTCTCCTGACGGTTAGTCAAGTCTGACCTCAGTTCCTGCTGGAGGACAATTGCAGTTGTGTATTTGTAAGTGAAAGACTGGCAGAGGTGCCTGCCCTGGTCACCACCTGACAGGGCAGAGGCTGAGTTAGCACCAGGAAACTCTCAGATGCAGGAGGGCATGAGTTAACCAAAGACAGTCATTGCTCATCCATGGCCACAGTCCCTTCAGTCCCTTCAGGAGGTGGCAGGGAAGAGCCCTGGGAGGGTTTCCAAGAACAGCCCGTCTCCCTTCCCCCTGGGCTCCAGGACGGAACCCTCAGCTACAGCGTTGGTAGACGGAGCGTCAATATCTAAGGCCCAGTCTAAATGTGCTGGAATGAGCTGAATAGTGACATTCCTTCAATAAAAGCTACATGACAACAACAACAAACTGGGAAGTTCTACATCTGTTTTGTTAGTTACCAGAGTCCCACTTGTTGTAAATTCTCCTTAAGTTAACCCAAATGTAGCAATTCACAAAGTTTGTCTGTTGCAGAATGCTACATGGCAGTTTTTTTCTAAGAAGTCTGCCTATACAAGACGATTTATGAAAAATCAGAGCATTTGCTGAACATAATTAGAAAGAACATTTTTAGTCTGGTGTTTTAAAACTAACCGGCACTCACACGGTCAATTTAGAAAACTGTCTGTGAGAATCAACCGTATTAGTCATCTTTTTCATCGCTGTGACCAAACAATTTAGAGGAGGAAAATTTATGTTTGTTCACAGTCTCAGAGGTTTTAGCCTGAGGTGAGATGGCTCCATGATGAGGCAGAAACATGGTGGGAGAGGGTCGTGAAGGAAAGCTGCTTACCTCATGGCAGCCAGGAAGCACAAGAAGAGAGAGAAGGAGTGGAGAGGGAGAAAGAGCAGGAGAGAGGGTGGGGAGAGGAAGGAGAAGGAGGAAGAGAAGAGGAAGAGGAAGAAGGAGGAGGAGACAGGATACACCCTCAAAGGCATGCCTCCCAGTGAGCTACTTCCTGCAGCATGACCCTACTTCTAACAGCCCCTTCAGCTATGAACTCATCGATGGATTCCCATTCTCACGATCCAGTTACCTCTCTTGACCTCACTTCTGAACACCAGCATCGGGGCTCAAGCCCTCAATACATGAGTCTTTGGGGGACACTTCGTATTTAAACCATGCATCCAAACATGAACATACGTGTGACCTGTGACCCAGCAATTTTACTCCTACTATACACCCAGGAGAAACACATACTTTGTGTACCAAAAGAGGTGTACAAAAAAACTTTGCACATGGCAGCATAATTCACAATAGTCTCCAAACTAGAAACAGTTCAAATGTCCATCAGTAATAGAACAGGTAAATAAATTGTAGTATATTCCCACGTGGAATGCTACACGGAGTGAGTAGCAGTAGGAATGAGTGACATGCAACCAAGGACAGCAACACGAATGAATATGACAAACGTGATGTTGAGCGAAGGAAGCCAGACACAAAATAGTAGGCAGCATATGATTCTTTTAAAATAAAGTCCAAAGTCAGACAAAACAAATTGATAGTCTTAGAAATCAGTACAGAAATTGCCTTATGGCAACAAAGAGGCATGAGGGGCCTTCTGGGACCTGGCTGTGTCCTCTTATCTACCCGGGTACTAGCTACATAGCTGCATTCACCATGTGCAAGGAAGTGGGTCACACACTTGCTACACTGTGCATGATAGAAGTCAATATACAGCTACAAACATAGGAATATCTTAATGTTTTGCAGGAAAAAATATAATCCACATTTGTTGAATTGACTGAGGAGGAAACAGAGCATGGTAGAAAAGGTAAACTTTGGTGTCACCATTGCTAACATAACCCTTACGACCTACCTGTGGACTTTTGGAAAAATCATAGATCGTCCAAGCCTGGATTCTCAATTATAAAATGGGCACAGGAATTCTTACAATATAGAATTCAAAAAGAAGTTACATAAGGCACATGCCTTATATTGGTGCTATTATGCATGTGCTATATATGATATTAGTGTTACTATATATCATAGAATGCACATGTTGGCAAGATACACATTTGTACATATGCATGTATTTATATGTATGTATATTTTTAAATGCCAATTTCCCCTTTGTGTTTAATGAACAGTAGCCAGCTCCTAGTATGGGCATTTTTCATAGCATACTTATATTCACCTAAAATCTTAATCAGCAGTTGGTTGTTTTTGAAATGTCCTCTTTTTTTTTCCAAAACTCAAAAATTTTTGACAGATGCAAATATATGAAAAAAAAATCAGGATACGAACACGCCTTGCTATACTTCATAGACTTGATTTGGGTACATGGATGGATTTAGATTGTTACCAATTGGTCACATCCATAAAAGTTACGTCAAACATATTAGCAGTTTCCCAGAGCCGACGTTGGTGCAAGTAAACCATGTTTTTTTCACACCAGAGACCATGGCAGCTGTCCAGGCATGAGGATATTACCATCTAGCCCTTTCTTTAGACAGATGGTAATCAGGGCACCTTCTTTCAGCATTGTGGGATGTCCCTCTGTCCTTTAATGTTGATTAAATTAATATTGATATGGGACATCTGTTCCAGGACAGGCGGCATGCTCACTTATCCCCCGTCTCTCTGCTCCTAGAAGTGGGTGACAGTCATACTAAACAGTGGCAACTTGTATAACCCTTCATAACCTTCAAGCACTTTCACAAATCTTATCTCATTTGTTCATAAGGGCTGTTATTAAAGAGAAAGATAGAAAACTTCAAGCCATATAATATTATATGACAGTAGGGTAGGTATACACCCCAAGAGAGTTGCTTAATGGTGACACTATCAGGAGGCAGGGAAGTGTGACACAAGACTGTCCTTGACCAGGTTCAATTCAACTTTATTTATTTATTTATTTTAGTCAACCCCTGGAAAAAGTCATAGAATGCAAATTGGCCACCTATTAGAAGATGCAGTGCCAAGGGGACTAGCTTCTTGGAATGTTCAAAGTCAATTTTTTGTGTGTGTGTGGTGCCGGGGATCGAACTCAGGGCATTGTGCTTGCAAGACAAGCACTCTAATCACTGAGCTAAATCCCCAGCCCCAAAGTCAATTTTTAAAACTTTTAAAATATAAAATTTTTAGGAGGACTTCCAGGAAGATGGAGAGAAGGAGAGTAAGAGCCTCTCCAAGATTTGTTGTCCAGACACGGGAATATATCAATTTAGGGAAGAGAAGAAGGAGGGAAGCTTGTTCTCAAGACCCAGCAGGGAGCTGAAGCAAGAGTTGGAGCCCACGGGGAAAGCGGAAGGAGAGACCAGCCCAAGAGAAGAAGGTGACGGACGTAAGGCACTTTCTCCCAGAGCTCCAGCTCGCAGCCCCAGCTTGCAGCCCCCAGGTCACAGCCCTGGGTCTCAGTCTGGGCTCACGGCCTCCAGCCACAGCCCGGCTCTCAGCCTCAACTCACAGCCCCAGCTCTCTGCGCGATTGACGTAGTTTGAGCTTGCAGATGCACGGTGACTACTGGAGACCCCAGAGACCTCCATGAAAGACACACAAATGGAATGGAGCGGTGGACACTGAAGATTGCAGTGGCTGGTGAGTTATCTGAGTCATCTGATCTCAGACGGCCCCCAGGAGAGGGTAGCGATCTGGCAATCGCCATTTTGAAAAGGGGCCAAGCTTGGAACTCAGAAAAGCTGCGAGTGGCTTTTGGTGCTGGGGCAAGGTGGGGCAAGGTGGGGCAAGGTGGGGCAAGGTGGGGCAAGGCGAGACAAGGCGGGGCAAGGTGGAGCAGAGTTCAAACTCAAATTGGAAGGAGGGAAAGGAGCCAAGTTCGAACTGGCAGGGAACTGAGTCCAAGCTGGTGGGAGATACACAGTGTATCTCCAGCTGAACAAATTGGATTTCAACCCCACAGCCAGTGATCAGGCTGAACTTCAATGGAATGGGT
>PVJO010016396.1:0-17999 GCA_004026905.1 Hystrix cristata
GTGAAATTGGTTCTGCTTGGCATCTTCTCCCAGAAGACCCCTACTCAATCTCAGTTGAACACTTGTAGACTAACATATCCTTCTGCCTTCAGGAATCCTGAGATTTTTTTTCTTGCAGTTTTCTGCAGCACCCTTGTCAGATCTGGAAACCTCACCATGTCTTATCACACAGCAGATGCCACTGCTGTTGGGGAATTTATCAAACCCCCTTCTACTGGTTTAGAACTCATCACTTGTTGTACTTGTAGGGAATTTTTCCTTTTTTCTTTCTTTTTAAAATTAATTTTATTTGTATACCTTTGATATACATAATGATCACATTCATCATAGAGAATGTGTACCTATACATGATATATCTCGCTTCTTCTTTTTTCCCTGATTCCTCTTCCTTCCCTTCAACCCTTCTTCTCCTCCTTATTTACAAAAGTTTTGTTTCTATGTTTTTCCTTCTATTCTCTTTTCTTTCCTTCCCTCCACCCCCATCTCTTATCTCCCTTCCCATTTAAACACTTTCTTCCTACTTCCCAATGTCCATCATCCATTTTGGGCCTTTTTGTACTTCTGGTTTCTCACACAAGAGGAAAAATGAGATATTTAAACATGTGTGTCCAATTAATTTCACTTAAAAGTATTGTCTCAAGGTACATCCATTTTCCTGAAGATGTCTCAAGTTTATCCATCTTTATGGTAAAGTACTACTGCATTGGATAATAAAAAATATGTGTTCTTTATCCATTCATTCAATGATGGGCATCTGGCCTGTTTCCAAGATTTAGCTATTACAAATTGTGTTGCTATAAACATGGGTGTGCATATGTCACTGTGGTAGGATGCTCTTAATTCTTTTGGGACAATACCAAGAAAGCAATAGCTGGGTCAAATTTTTCTAAATTTTTAAAGGACTCTCCATACTGATTGCCACAGTGGTTGCACCAATTTACACTCCCACCAGCAATGGGAGAAGAAAGGGCTCCTTTTTACCCATAGTTTTGCCAGAATTTATTATTGGTTCATTTCTTTCTGAAGTTCATTCTTCACTTCATTCTTTCTGAAGTGAGATGGAATCTTGGTGCTCTTTTAATTTGTACCTCTTGAAAGACCCGTGATAGTGATGTTGAAAATCTTTTCATAAATTTATTCACTGTTCATACTTCTTCATCTGAGAAACAGCTGCTCATTTGAGATACCCATTTTTGGATTGGGTCTTTAAATTTGGGGGTTCTGATTTTTTGGGGGGTTCTAGATATTAGCTCTTCATGTGAGGAACAGCTGGTAAAATTTTTCCCATTCTGTGGGTTGTCTCTTCACTATGTTAGTGGTACCTCTTGCTGTGCAAATGCTTTTTAATATTATGAGATCCCAGACGTTGATTCTTTGTAATATTTTCTGTGTGATCATGTTTTGTTCATAAAGTCTTTGCCTATACCTATGTCTTCAAGAGTTCTGTCTATTCTGTCTTCCCACAGATTAATTCTTTCTGTTTTAATATTTATATCTTTGATCTATTTCGAGGAGAGGAGTTTTCTTGCAGTAAATCACCGTGCAATTTCCTGGCTTTTTCACAGATCATAGCTTCATTAATGCTATCACTTGCCAGGTGTTTCTCATTTAAGTACACTAACAAAAGTTTTTCCACATCTTCCAGCCCTTGTGTCCTCTGCTTGGTTAACATTGTTACTCCTTTTGCCCTATCACCTTCTTCTTTATTCTTCAAAATAGTTGAGATTGTCAACTTCGCCATCCTGTACTCCAAGGCCAAACCAGTCACAGGAATACCATTTTTACGCTTTTCTACAATTTCCTTTTTCAATTCCATGGTGATTTTCTTCAAAACCCTCTTATCATTCTTGCTTTTCACTTTCTTGTTTCATTCATTATTGCTCTGCATATTCTTGGCATTTTCATTACCACTCTGCACTTTTTTTGGAGCCATGCTGGATTAAGTAATACTTGCACAGCACTGTGTGTGCTAAAAAGTACCAAAAAAGCTTCACAGCAAGTGTGCACAAGTTTGCTTGTGACTGCGATCTTGACTACAGGTAGCCATGACCACATGTCAGAAGGAGGGAGATGGCCACATTTGTGTTCCTGTGGGAAAGATGGCTGCGGTTTTGTTAGTCCCCTGATGAGGAGTTTGCAAATGGGAGCAAAATTTTGCCAAATGCTTCTGTTCATGAATTGGTTTGCAAACAGAAGCATTCATGAATTGAGGTGTTACTGTATTTAATTCCATATGGTGGTTTGTGCAGATGTCTGGCCCAGTGTCTGGCACAGAGGAAGTTGGTCTAATTCCCTATCCTACACCAGCCTTGCAGAATGACTTAGGAACTTTGAATGTAACATACATCAAAGAAAGATCTGATCGTTGCTAATTAGGGGTGTTACCTTTCTGTACTGATACTGTTCTTAAAATTAGTATAATCTGAGATAGGTTTACAGTTTTTGGCTGTTCCTTCATATTGTCCACTTTTACTGAATTTTTCTGTTAAACCTCTTAGTTCTAACTCCTGTGAATGACTCATGCTGAGTCGCATCTACAAATTGATCAATACATTCTTTTTAACACCATATTCTCCTCCATTTCCATTGCCTTTGATTTCCTTCCATAATTTCTATTTCTTCCTGTTCCTTCCCATAAGTTGGAATACTTTGTGAATCTTTCCTGAGATTCTATTCATGCTGCGCTGAAGAGAAAATCTCTATTAAACAGCAGTGAAAAGTCAATCAAAAAGCAACATGAATTTAGTAAGAACAAATAAGGCCAAGCACCATGGCTTCAGCATTGGTGGCTCAATTAGTAATAGTCTGAAAAAAAGTCTTTCTTTTTGTACTACTTTTCTCCTTGAAGACCAAACTTTACTTAATGGTGGTTGTTTTAAGTTCTACACCTTGACTCAAATAATTGAGGCAAGGATTATGGATCGCTGGTTTAACTGAAACTGATATGCTTAATTATGGGTAGCACCCTTGGAACAGGGGCTAGATGTCTCTGTGTACAGCAAGAGAGAGTCAGAAGGATTACTGGAGTTTAAAAAGTAATAACTATGAGAATAGGGGAAATGAACCAAGAGCTTTCAGACTAAAGAAAAGGTCATATATGAACTCACTATGATAGATATTGAGGGGGAAATAGCAGATATTCTTTTATGACTTTGCACTTAAATGCAAACATATGAAGTATGAAATTTACCTCAGATAATTATAAAGCATAAGTATAAATCTGAGTGGTCAGGAATTCAAAGAGATTTCTGTCAAGAGTTATAGAAATCTGCCATCTTCATGAATGAAGTCATCATTTAGAGACTGATTTGTGGGGTCAGTGTGCTGATATACTCTCTGGCCTTGAAGTCATGCATTTAAAAAGCAGTCATTGGAAGTGCTTTCTATGAAAAAGATTAAGACTATGCTAGTCATGTCAGTGTATTTATTAGTGAATTTATATTTACTGACAAAATTACCCAGATTTTTAACCAGTAAAACTTTGATTTAGGTCCATTATGATTTAGATTTGGATTCTCTGCAGACTAGATTGCAACCATCAGGAATTTTATCCAGATCCAAGAACCACTGGGAGGCTGAAGCAAATGAAAGCCCTTTCTGAAGTCCTCTGTGGAAATGAATGCAGGAAGGTGAAACAGAACAGGAAAACATAGAAGTTCAAAAGTAAACAGATGCTTTGAGGGTAAAGGGCAATTTTAGGATGGATATCAAGTCCAGGGAGATTTGCAACATGGTAGCATAGTAGGAAGTATGCTGATTTGAGATTGGGCTTGTCAAAAATGGAAGCTTAGGAGGAGTTTCTTCACACTTGTCACCAAGAGTAAAATCTGACCACTTTTTCTAGAGGCACTCACTCCTCTTATGACAGCAGTGTTTTAATTTTAAGCAGCTGTACATCCATGGCTGGCTTATTACTCACCTTGCCTATCTACAATTATTTTCTCCCTCTCTCTCTTAGCATTGAATCCAGCCTCTTCACACTGAGCTAGACCTCCAACTCCTTTTTATTTTCTGGTTTTTTGAGGGTGGTTGTTCACTAAGTCACTAGGTTGTCTAGGCTGGACTCAAACTTGCTATCCTCTTGCCTTAGCCTTCCAGAGTGCTGGGATTACAGGTGCGTTCCACCATTCCTGGCTCCCACCTCTAATTGTTTAACCATATGCCACTGTTTCAGCAGCCTGGTATTATATAACGAGATTATTTTGCCTGCCTTATTGAATGGTCAGGAGATTATCCATCTTTTATTTCCTTCTGAGAAAGCAACACTCTTTCAATGATACTACTTTTTTATTTCTGGAAGTTTTGCGGAATGATAATCCCATGGTGACCTGGAAAGGGCCCTGTGTAGTGTATGAGCTGGCCATATTTCTTCTAATGTGACCACCCAAATACTTCAACTGCTCCGACCCTGTGAACCAACTTTTTGGGTGAGCAGAGCTACTCCACTTGGTACCTGTCCTTGTATGCTTCTTGGGAGAATATGTGGCCTACGATTTGCATCCATCCTCACACATTCTATTCAGTTTGATATTTGCAAATATCTTTGGTTGTTTGGTTCTTTCCATCATGTCTCCTCATCTCAAGCACTGCACGATTTTGAGGAAGGAAACTTCATTCCTTTTCTTTGTCCACAACAAAAATGAGACCAGGATAGGACTTTCAACAAAGCTGCTGAAACTTCGCACTACTAAACAATAGATGGAGTAGGTTGAAATTTATCCTAGACAAATTTACTCACGATGACCTACCTGCTTAAATCTGTTGTCAAGACCTCTCTCCAGTTCTTAAAGGTTTCCTTGTGCTCCTGGGGCAAAGCTTAATTCATACAGTGGCAAGCTACTGAGATTTATACATCTCAAGTCTCACTTGCGCTTGCCTTTTGTGCTGCAGACAGACACTGCAGTTCTTCCCTCCTCTAAGTTCTGCTTTCCAGCCCGCTACAGGAGACTGACATGTACCTCTTGAGAAATATCCCTAACTTCTTCGTGATCACTGTTGTCCGTTACTACAAATGTGTGGAGTGATTTTTTAAAATAGATATGTCAATCATACTTCTTTATATTTACCAAAACTGCATTATTGAATCCTAAATTATGCCATTTGATGTGTCTTAGCGTACTTTGGAGCTATGCCAGGTTAAAGCTCATTCCTTTTCACAATTGTTTACCCTGTTACTGAGGTGAAAGTAATGTCCGGATTCTCCATACCTCTCTGGGCAAAGTCTGACCTTGATCGCTAATATGCGGGCATATTCTTCCTCCAAAAGGCACATGTGTTTCGAGTAGAAATGATTCACAAAACAGAGATTTCTTTGAGAGGGAAACACAAAATAACTTCACAATTAAGTAAAACATTTCTACGACTTTCTGTAGGTCTTGTACTGATAACAAATGTATTAAAATTAATAAATGAAGATCTAACTTCTGCTTGAAATTTTTCTAGATCTAGATATATAGATATAGATAGATCAATTGAGCCCAAGCAGCAGATCAAAAGGAAGTCTCTTCCCTTCCAAATGGCATTTCCATCCCAGAATTTGACGAGATTTGCAACTCTCCTCACGGCAGTCTTTCAAACTTGAAATTGAAAGAGGTGGTTTTTTTTTTTTTTTATATCACATACGTTATTAAAAAGGTCATTAAAGGGCTGGATACTTATATTGAGTCCTGAGCTGTACTCTTTCTTAAGAGGAAATACTGACAGTATGATTCTGTCTGGGGTTAGCTCTCTTCCTGAACATGAAGACTGTGCGGGTTGTGTGCTTATTTATTGTTTGCAAATGGGCTGTGGTCTCAGTGGTGAAGTTTTAATTATTTCAGAAAGTGTGGAACTCTTACATATTTATGGTGTTTTCCTATTGGGACATGAAAAAAATGACCCAGTCATATAGGGAAATCTGTAATTTTTCCTTCCCATAGTAGTTATTCTATAAGTAACATTTACAAAATGAGGTTATTATTTATTTTTATAGTTATATTTTTGGAGTCCATTAGGTCTACTCTGAGAAGTAGATAGATATTCTTGGTTCTGACTATAATCATGACATCATTAGAAGTTAATATCTCCTTTGAGATACATATAAAATTTATTTGCATCCCCTATTTTATGTCCAGTAAGAAATCCAATGTTTTCCCCAACATTTCTGTGAATTCCCAGGAGTATATTTTCTCACATTCATTTATAATTCAAATTTCTGTTTCACTCTGAATTTTAAACTAGGTGTTCGTCACTTTGTCTAGCTGCTGTAACTATATTCTACTTAAATAAGGAACATTGTTCATGTTTTTAGGTTCACCAGTGTGTTACCCACACAAAGCATTTGTAGACATGGTAGCTTGTACTAGATTCGGAGTGCTGCAGGTAGTAATCAGTGCATTGAAGTAACATATATCAGTTCACTTAAAAAGAGAGAATCAGGCAAGCCTACTCTTGGTTCTTTTCTTCCCAAACCATCCTTTTCACCAACAGCCAGAAATCTTTAGTTGGCAAAATGTCTCCAAGGTCTCCACTGGGTATGGAATATTTTGACCTCATCAATTCTGAGAACCTATGGAATAAATGTATCTTTCAAAATTGTTTCAATACTAATAGATTTTTCTTAGAATTGTTCTGTGGTAAAATAGAGAAAATATCAAATGTAAGTATACATGATTTTTTTATACAGTCCAATTAAATCATTTTAATTTTTATTCTTTTTTTCCGAATGTAAAAAAGAACATTTTTTCCAAGTTAGACTGTGTAAAGTTGAAGATTGAATTCAGAGATCAACACCTTTATCCAAATCATACTGTATCGGTTATAGTTCTGTTTTCTTTTTGCAGTTCTGTATTTAACAGGAACATTAATTTTCATGAGCCAAATTTTCCAAGACTAAATTTTGCCCAAATTTTATTTTTCCAACAATTTTAATTACATGTTTCAATATGTGCACTGTTGGTCATTATCAATTTATTATGATTATTTCTACCAGAGGTATGCAATTTCACATGAATAATGACAGCTTGAATTTAATATTTAAAATATATCATTATCAAATTTAATAATTTACAACTATATTCTTTTATAAATTTAAGGATTATAAGTCTTTTCTGGAATGACCTGTTCATTTTGGCTTCAAATGAAAGGGAAAAGAGCAGGGTACACACAGAGAGAATGCTTAACTGTTATCTGGGGAACCAAAGAGGAGGTGTAGAAATAGAATCACTGACAAATGAAGAATTGCTACATTTTTGACTAAATTAACTTTATGACATGGAAATTTCCCACAGGGTCAACCTGTCTGTGTCAATATAAAGAGCTAAAGAGCTCTCATCTTTTTATCTTAGATCTCACTTCTAAGTGCCTCGTGGTTCTGTTGGCCTCCTCTTCCACCTGCCTTCTGGTCTCTATTGCCTTTTTTCACTCCCTAATTTTTAGTTTCTTTTTTTTTCTTATATAGAACAGTTTAGAAAGTTCCATATCTCTAGATAAAGTTCTAGAGTTTCCATTCAAAAATAATATTTTCTGCTAGGCATATGGCCCTCTATCCTGGAGAAACCAGCCTCTCACTTTGTGGCAGAAGTAACTTACAGAAGATGGCGAGTCAGACACCCTCGTGTCTTTTCCTGCTGATGTGTCCTCTTCTCAGCATTCCAGGAACATCTCTGCTCATGTTCTCATCCACGAGCCCCCTTTCTTAAGTGATTCTCTTTCTCCTTATTTTGTTTGACTTTGCTGTCTAAAGGAGAGATTCCTGCTCAGGGACCTCTCACTCTTCCACAATTAATTTTAAAGGTATTTTTTGCTTGAGGGCATTTTTGGGACTGGCTCCATCCAGTAGAAGAGATTTTTGGTGAGCTTCCTTCCAAGAGGTGCTATTCATACTATGCCATATAGGCATAATATTTCACATATGTTTAAGGATATCCTTAGAGCCACAAACACTTGTGGGAATCAGTAGAGTGTACTATGATTGAAGTTTCTGCTTGGAGTAAAAGAATATAATTGTCCCTCGATGTCTGTGAGATATTGATTCCAGGACCCATTGTGGGTATCAAAATCCATGGATGCTCAAGACCTTCTATAAAAGTATGCAGATTTGCATGTAACATATACACATCCTCCATAGAATTTAAATCATCTCTAGATTAACTACAGTACCTAATACAACATAAACGCTGGGTCATTGTTGTTACTTTTTATTGTTTAGAGAGCAATGACAAGGAAAAAATAACCTCTGTACATGTTCATTACAGAAACATTTTTTCTAAATATTTTCAATCAGAGATTGAATCCACAGATGAAGAATTTATACATACAGAGGGCTGACTGTATGATAGAAGGTGATTTAACACCCTGTTTCCTCAAAGCTAACCATTTAGGACTTAATCTTATTTTTTTCAGTAAGCCTGATAACTATTGTATTTTCTCAATATTCATAGCAAATTGTACAGATGACAGAATTTTACCTCATCTGAAACATCCTTTTAGTTTATGGTTACTCTTAAATTTAGTCATCTGTTTAAAAATACACACACATACACATATACAGACTTGGAGGGGCAGATTTATTTATTTCTTTTACAGTCATAATGCAAATCCATTCAACCATCCTTTCTTTCTCCAGGCTCTAGCCTATACACAATTTTTCATTAAAATATTATTTGAACTGAAGAAATATGCAGCAGCCTGGAACATATTTTCCCCAATAGTTGATTTTAAGATCTCTATACATCTCAACATTCTCTCAAAAAATTCTGACATGTTTGATTGTCGCCGAACAAATGACAGCAGCTCTCCCTATATCAAGAGCAATGGCAGTCTGAGCAGAAAATATGCCCGCTTTAATAAGAGCGTCTTTAACAGATTTAATTAAGCTCCTTCTTCTGTCAATAATGCAGTTCAGTGACTGAAGAATTTCTCCACACATTACATATTATTTGTTATGAAATGCTTTAAGCTTAGAGAAAAGTACAGTGAAAATCAAGATGAATATCTATCACTGTACAACTTTGTGGAATCTTAATATTCTGTCATACATGCTCTTGATATTTTAATTAAACATTACAGAAGCATTTGGCTCCCCTGCTCACTTACCTACTCTTGGATTTCCATTTCATTCTCTCCAGAAATAATTGATATCATTGTTGTTTATCAAAACAATATTTATACATTTAATATATATACATGTATACTGAAATAATATTCAAGATTTTTGTTTTAAAATATACAAGTGTTGTCACAAAATATTTTCCCATTTGAAACTTAGTTTTTCTTTATATAATGCTTTGGAATATTTTTCTGTTGCTACCTGTAGACACAATTTATCCCTTTTCAATATGTAAGGCTCACATGGCATGAACATAGTGTAACTTGTTTTCCTCTGTCCTGTGTTTCCTTTTTTCCACCTTTCTTAGCATTACACTTTCAAAGGATTCCTTGAAAAAAATGTGCAAATGTTAATACGGGTTATTGTTTGACGCTATTGAGATTGGGGATGGTTGTTGGGCAGCAATTTTGCTAATTGGCTTCATTGAAAATAATAGAATATCTATTGTCTTAGCTTGTGTAGCACTTTCCGCTTCTCACTGGACCCATCTTTGTAACATCTTTGGTTGTAGTTACTGAGGATCTATATTTTAGTTCAATGAGAATGGACATGTTCCTTGAGAGACAGACCTAGAATCACCATTTTATGTGTTTCTTTTTCCCTATCTCATTAATCCTCACACACTGATTCTAACATTTTATTTCCAAAATAAGTAAACCAAGCTCACGTTAAAATACATTTTCTTGGTGTTTTTCTTTTCCACAGAAGCTCAAGCCCAGTTTTTACTTAAAACTGGAGTGCCCAGCTTTTCCTTAGAGTATAGGCATAGAAAGTGCCTTCCCTTGGTCCTTTCATCAATCTCTGTGGTCTAGTTTTCTGTTATTTTTCTCTGTGGTTTCCAGTTTAATTCATCAGGAGCATGAAGCGTCCTTCAGAGAGTAAAACATTCGATCGTGTCAGCTTAAGATCATTTCCTGAACTCTTGACTTCTGACTTTCATTTGGTTTGGCCCTATGTGCTATTTGGTATTCATTCAATGTTTTGTTTCTTATTTATCTTACTCTTGATGTTTGGCAGTGCATGGACACCAGATGATCATTTGTTTTAGAATGATTAATTGACCTATTACTAATTTTTTGCTGTAATTTTTTATTTGGTGCACTCAATAGATATGGGTGATGTTAAAGTGTTTTTGGCTTTACTCTTCTTCGGGAATATATCCCCTGTATTTCCTACTAATTAGCAATAGAATAGCTGCCTCATGGTTTCTTTATTATGAATATGTCACAAACTTACTGTCATTCATTATAAAATATTTACACTTTAGTTTGGGATTTACACTCATTTGTCTTTATGAGGTTCTCTGATGATCTTTCTTTTGCTGTTTTTCTAGATCTACTGAAACTCTAGCAAATCAACTTTTTTCTGTAAACATCAGATAGTTTATCAGGTTCCAAGGTGCATTCTTATATGAAGCAGATATGCTGAGCCATTTTTCTCCTGGGACCCATCTCCCAGTACAGTTGAAGTATAAATGAAGATCAGTAAATAGAGATCCATTGGAAAGAATGCTTTCTGATAAAGTTTCTTGTCCACTGATTAACTCAGTTCCCTAGTCATGTTCCCTATCTTTCTTACTCACAGTTACTTAGATATCAGCAAGAATGGACTCATAGAACCACAGAATATCAAGACTGAGAAGGATCTGAAAATCCATATCATAAAGCCTTATTTTACCAAGGCATAAGTAAGTGAAATAGCCTGTATCTGACCAGTTTGTAATTTTTATATGGCTCTCATATGAACATGTCCCAGTCATGTGTTTATTGAGTTATCTCTAGAAAAGGGCTTCGGTACTATGTGGTTGTCTCGGTGACTCTAATCCTGCTTGCTCTGTTCTTCAGCTTGTTTGCCTGCTAGTACATTGTTCTTACTTTCATACATACTTGAAATGGAAGCAGGGAGAAGGCAACTACACTACAATGTCCCTCAAGAGAAATTAGGCCATTTAGATGAAGATGAAGTATTAAGGCATGCTAATATAATTCTTTGGTAGTAGAGAAACATCCTAGATTATTTCCTTTGCTTTTAATCATTCTATTTTTATCTAAATAGATTCTTCTCAAGTGATAAGTGGGTAGCATTCAAAAGATTTTATAAGGAGTTGCTCTAGATCTTAGAAGGCATTTTTTTATACAAAAGAGCATAATGAATCATTATGTTCTTTGACTAAACTTACAAGGTCATTTCAACACATTAGGAACTAAATATGTTAGAATTGTTTCAAGATACATCTAACCATCATACACATCCTTATTTCTAAGGGACAATTGCTTACTGGACTCTAAGTTTTTACTGGTTGTAGCAGCCATTTCTAGAACTGCTGAAAGGCAGGGCTTCATAACTAGGTGAAGGGGTGCACCCCGAAACATCAGGAAATTTTTTTACTTAACCCATTTCTGTGTCTGCATGACGCAAAAGGGTTTCTCAAGATAACTACTGTCCAGTTGTTCAGAATCAAAAGGCAAAACTTTATTTATGAAAAATATGGGACTATAGACTTATGTAGAAGTACTTTGTGGCATAATTATTTCTAAAGCGAGGATTACCTAGATTCTGTTTTCTGGGCTCCTTTTTTGTCTCTAAACCTTGTTTTAGAAATTACATTTTTTTTCTTTGTGGGAATTTGACAGCTACATTTAGTTAGGAGGCCAAGTTTATACTGTACTATATTTCTTAAGTATGAAGGTTTCAAATCTTTTTTACTCAACCCAATGTTTTATTTTCATTCTACTTCCTATTTTTTCTTTGTAACATGCACTGAGATGGTAGGAAATTTCAAACTAAGACATTAACTCTGACTTGCCAAAAGAAGCTTTTTTTCCTCAAAGTAATTATTTGCTGTAATTGCCATGCAATTTTCTGGAGAGGTAAAATTCCTGGGGTCACATGGTAGCATCACACATACCATCCTCAGGTCTCCTGCTGGCTCATGTCAGAATAATGTGTGCTGCTTTCCTGCTGAAACACCACACGGGTTTTCTTTGAGGCCACCTGTGGAGGAGGAGAGGGCTTTTTATTTTTTCCTTAAACTTCTAACACCTTAATGTTCTTTGCGATTTAGACATGAAGAGAATGAGAACGGCAAGAATGTGTGTGACATTAATATTACTTATTGTAAAGCTGTTTTTGACAAAATTTAATGTTAGGAACAAAACAAGTTGGTCTCTGATCTTATAAGCTTCTAGTGTTTTTTCTTTTTTTAAGAATTTGACAAGATTTTACTATTTCTACTTGCTGTTGTCTTTCGCTCAGATCATGTCATATTCCACTTCCTTACAGTTGATTTATCAACTTTCTGTTACTATAACACAATAGTTGAGGTAGTTTAAAAAATAAAGAGAGGTTTCTTTAGCCCAGTTTTGGAGGTTCAAGGGTATGCTGCCAGCATCAGTTCAGTTTTCAGCTGTGTCACATTATGGTGGATAGCAGTGTCGAGAGTATGTTCCTCTAAGGGATTTAAAAAGTCCCTCCAACTGGGTGACCCCTTCTCACCTCCCCCCCACAGTGGCACTTTGCAAGGAGGCTTTATACACAATAGGCATTTTGGGGGAGGCACTCAAATCGTGTCCAAACCATACCAGTTATTT
Organism: Hystrix cristata; assembly: GCA_004026905.1. Classification (NCBI taxonomy): domain Eukaryota; kingdom Metazoa; phylum Chordata; class Mammalia; order Rodentia; family Hystricidae; genus Hystrix; species Hystrix cristata. The sequence continues at coordinate 12,679 of PVJO010016396.1, forward strand.
CATATCAAATTTTCTCTAAGAAGTAATAAATGTCCCTTGATTGGGAAAGTGCAGATGTAGGTCTATTTTAATCACTCAGAGGCTGGGTTGACTATATATATAATTTTTTGTCACTTACCAAAACTTTTTTTTCTCAAAGTAGAAGAATCATCATTAACATTGGGTGTCAGAAACCCCTCTTCATTGTTTTCCTTTACCAAGGGCAGGAGAAACCTGCAAGCCTGCAAGCGAGGACAGCTACATTCTTTTTTTTTTTTTTTTTTTTTTTTTTTGGTGGGGCTTCTGGGGATCGAACTTGGGACATTGAGTTAGCTAGGCAAGCACACTACCGCTGAGCTAAATCCCCAATTCTGACGGCTACATTCTTATCAGGCAGTGTCAGACTGCACTTTGCTTTGAAGATCACAAAACCAATTTGGATCTGAAATGCACAAGTTCCCAAGTGTGAGGGGAAATAATTCTTTCTGATATGCAGTACCAGATACTTGAAATCAATTACAAATCCTGGTGGAATGTCTTTTCATTTTAAAAGTGCACTCTTGGAATAATTCTTTCTTCATTCCCTCTGTGTTAGTAGACTGGTTTTTCTGCAGTTTAGTCAATGGTGTAGTCTGCATGGTTGGATTTCAATACGGAAACATCTTTGTAAATCATTTTCTGTGTTCCCAAAACCAAGGTTCTTTATCTCAATAAATAATTGCTCCAGTCAACCTGTTACCCACTCTTTGGATAAAGTTTAAATGTAAAAATGTACAGTGACTTTTACTATAATTTTAGTGAAGACCTTTCAGTGGATTTATTAATCATCAGTATCTATCTCTATGTAAAAGTGCATAGAGTATATGATACATATTTTATTCAGTCTATAGACAATGTTTACAGAGCAAATAGTTACAGTAATCTGTGTTACAGTGATCCATGTTGCTCTCTCAAAGCCCCAGAAATTGTCTTTTATTATGACAACTACAAACAACTGTGGTATAAGCTTATTGGGTGTTTTCATTAGGATATGCACTATCTGCAAACCATTTACTCATGAGATGAGTGATGCTGCATCAACTGTGTTCTTTATAAAATGTTAAAAATGGGGGAAAATAAGAGACGATTTAATGATATTTTGGGTTGTACAAATTTGATATTTGTAACAAGGCATAAATCTACACAAACTCCATTATACAGTGTAGGTGTAACTTTTCAATAGGTGACTTGATTTCTTCTTATGACCAGTTAGTCATCAACTAAGAAGACTGAGCTCCACTGGTGACTGGTAATATGGCTGAGCTCCGTATTATGACTGGTCATAATATTTGTCAAGAAAATTATTTTTACTTATTGATTTCTGATAATTGTTATTAGCTAATCTACCTTATTTGATATCTGAAAGGAATTTTCTGCTCTGTGTGTGTGTGTCCTTGACTTTGCTGATTAAATGAGCTACCAGGAAATGTGCATTGCACTTGGCTAGCCTGATCAAGTCAAATTGAGCTCATTATCCTTTGAGATTTCTACTCATTTATAGGTGCTGCTGGATGTTTTTAAGCCATATTTACAGTGAGAATTGAGAACAAAAAACAGAGTAGACAAATTTAAATTTTTTACCAAAAATAACCATGTGGAAAGTTGAGGTAGAAGTAGTTATGGTTGCTGAAAAGACTAGTGGCATTAAAAGGACACCAAGTACTTTGTACCAGCAAAAGAAAAAAGATGCCTTGAAGTCATCTCAGGAATCAGCAAGACTGCACCAGTCACATGCTCAACAGTGCAGAAGCATAAATCTTTCCCTTGAGAGGAGACACTCTGGACCCCCACTTGAGATGGACTACCTAGGAACATGTGTTCCTGGATCCCTTTCAGGGCGCTCAGCTGTTTATACAATCAGAAGGCACCGTAGCCATAATCCAAGGGGGTCAGGCTACTGAGCCACTTGGTGGCAAAGCTTTACACCATCCACTTGATGCTGGTTGTTCATGTGCAAAAAATTAAAGATTTATAGGGTCAGAAAGTCTTCCATTCAGATCTCAAAGGAAGGCCTGGGAGGCCAGATATGTACTCTTGAGAAGGGTGTACATGAAGCTCTGGTAATGAAGGTGAATGCACAGCAGATGACCACAAGAATTTGGAAATGACATTAACATGGACCACCTGCCAGGATAGCTGCAGAGAGTGAGCAGAGCCAGTCCAAGAGAGAGGCCAGATAGATGGTAACCAGCTGAGTCATAGATACAGGGCTGTGCAAGTCCTTTGAAGGGCACATCCCAGCACCTCCTGTGCACCATGGAGCTATAGGGCTGCTGAGTTTTGGTCTTGCTTTGATCCAGATCTTTTCTTTTTTTTTTTGCGGGGGGGGGGTGCTGGGGATCAGACTCAAGGACTCGTTCTTGCGAGGCAAGTGCTCTACCACTTGAGCTAAATCCCTAGCCCCATCCAGTTCTTTTCTATCTCCCTATTTCTCCTTTTTTGAAAGAGAATGCTTACTCCATGCCATTATGTAACTTGAAAATGGGTTTACTGTTTGTCTTGACTTGAACTTTTGAGTAACGCCAGAACTACTGAGACTGGGGAAAGGGATTATTGCAGTTTTGGTTTTAGACAGGATAGTTATATACTGTTAATTGGATTTATAATTTTATTATTATCTTTATTTGGAGATTAAATATTGCATAAGGAGATGGGTTACTCACAGATGTCAATTTGACTGCATGAAGAGATGTCAGGGAGATGAGCAAAACGCACTTCTGAATGCTTCTGGGTGAGTTAGGGGGTGGACCCTGGGGACCTAGAAAGTTGGTGCTCTTCCCCTGCGGTCTTCTTTCTGGTAACTGTGAAGTGAGCAGCTTTGTCCCACTATGCCTTTCTGCTGTGATGTTCCTGCCTTGGAGAAAGCCCAGCATGGATTGAAGCTCTGAAACTGTGAGCCAGATAAACCACTTACTCCTTCATATTGTTTATTTCAAGCATTTTATCCCAGCTCTGGCTAGTCTATCCATCTTTAAATATAGTCACATTGGTATTGGCATTTGTTTTCATAGCTGGCTTGTGGACCTTATGTCTGTTATCACTGGACTCTATCTGGGTATAATTTCTTGTAAAGCGTAAGAGAAAAACTACATCAGAATGTGAAATATGAATCTTTTTTCAACACTAAGAAGTTCTGAAGGTAATAGATTGCTCGTCTAATAGCAGAACCTATGATACTATCTCTGAGATCAACATGGGCCCATGATCAGGTTAGTACCTGATATTACCCCATTATAAAGTGATAGTTAGCATTTCACATACTGATGGTCTTGTAAATGTTCCCCTCCTCAAGAAAACATAGTAAAATCTGTCAACACATCTGAAAATAAATCACTTGAAACACAGTAGAAAGGAAAACTATCTTTACTTCTCTCTTTTCCCTCTCTGTCTCTCTTCATCTGAGGTAATGGAAAAAGGAAATTCCTGAAGAACACAGAGCTTTTGGTGGCACTTATTCCAGCAGCCCGATCCTCCAGTGGTCGCAGAATGACTGCCAGACCATGACTGTCCCTGTTCCTTTTTTCAGAATCTAACAGGCCTTGGCAGTTACCCATGTTGCAAGGCCCTGAGCCTCTGAGAGAAAGGTCTGTGTCTCTGTGGCCTCTCACAGACCTTGCCAGGACTTGGAAAGAGATAGACCTGTCCAGTCGCTAAAGACAGAGAAGAGGGCAGGGAGGAGAAAACTTTGATAAAAATCTACATCTACTAGTGAGAACTTGTCTTTGCCTTAGAATCTTGTCAGAATTGGAGATATTTAAAGAAAAATTTCTCATCTGCAATGAGTTTCTATGTAAAAGGAACATCTTTACAGACACGATAGACCGAAGGGTCAACTGAACTAACACGCTGAGCTTCAAAAGAGATTTTCTTTGTGTTTCTTTCAGAGGAAATCATGGTGATGACTTTCAACTGTCTCTTGAGTAAACTTGGATTGTACTTTAATATGAGAGGAGAAATCAAGGTCCTGTTCATGAAGGTGGCCTATCAATCTCCATTACCGAGCAAAGTTGTCATTACTATTACATACATGAGCATAGGCTATTTTTTTAGTGATAAAAATATTTTAGGAAGCAGTAGTAAATATTGAGTTCTGCTGGTTAAATCTTTGGGATTAAAAGGAGAGTGACCCAATAGAATCTGTCAATGTATTGAATTCTTCAGAGAAAGGTGTGAGATAAAACTAGGCTATATTTAGTCCATTCATTTCCTAAGGTGGTTGGAATCGGCAAATAACATTTTATGTCTCTACACTCAGAGAACATCTTTGTTCACAGATTTACATGATCATGAAAGATTTGTGGATGTGTACCAAGAGGGCCTCACTGTACACACTCACACAACTGCTTTGCCTAAGAGTTGAGCATCATTTAGGTTCCTTTGGCTGCGTTTAACACCAATGCTCCACAGGATTCAGAGTTAAGGGAAAGTACCTAATGACAGTGTTACTTAATTTTCAGGTTACCTGCTTATTAGTGCTGCTTATGTTAAATTTTCTTTTTTTTAATTTTTTAATTTTATTATTTTTTACCAAGAACATGTATTGGTACATTGTATACATAATGATCATAATCAACATGATTGTTTTGTACCTGTACCTTGGTTTTCCCCTCTCTTCCTCCGCTTCCCCTCCCCTCCCCCTCCCCTCCTTTCCATTCACTCACCCCTCCCTATTTGCAACAAGTGTAGCTACACTTTCCCATTTTTTCCCCTTTCATCTTTTAACCTTCTTCTTTATCCCCCTTTTCCCTATCTAGTTCTCTCTTTTGAATACTATCTTTCTTTTTTCTTTTTTATTTTTTTAAATTTTATTTTAAACCAAGAACATGTATTGGTACATTCTACAATGGTCACATTCATTACATTAATTCTGTACCTATACATGATGTATCTTGGTTCTCCCCCCTCTTCCCCCCTCCCCTCTGCACCCTCCCTCCCTATTTACAGCAGGTTCCCAGAAGAATTAAAATCGTCATACCACAAGGACATATGTACCACCATGTTCATAGCAACACAATTTGTAATAGCTAAGTCTTTTTTCTTTTTTAAACAAAATATTTATTCTACCCCTTTGTCCTTATTTACACTTATGGTTTCTCATATCAGAGAAACAATTCGATGTGTACTAATAAGTGTCTGATTTATTTCACTTAATAGTATGTTCTCTAGGAACATTCATTTACATACAAATGACTCTAGTTTATCCTTCATCTCACTCCAGAAAGAATAGCTATTATCAAGAAATCAACCAATAACAAGTGCTGGCGGGGCTGCGGGGAAAAAGGAACCCTCCTGCACTGTTGTTG
>PVJO010016396.1:18099-42222 GCA_004026905.1 Hystrix cristata
CTAAGTCTTGGAAACAACCTAAATGCCCAACAACTGATGAATGGCTAAAAAAGATGTGGTTTTTCTACACAATGGAGTACTATGTTAAATTTTGAATATAAATAACTCTAAAAAGTTTTTTTAGCTTTGTGATACTTGTTTCTGTTGTCTGTCCTTCTTTCTACCAATGGTCTTTTTCTTGTGAGGTAGCACCTGTAATTCATGTGAGTAAGAACCACCTTGGAAACTTGTTATAATAAGATTTTAAGTTAGTATGCTAAGGCACTTTCAGGAATTGCATTGTAAACAAACCATACAGGAAATTCCTGTGAAATCACTGCTGTCCAAAGCTTGAGAAATATGTTTTAGATCCTCTTGTGGTTAGCGTATTTCTGCTGATTAGCAATCAAAACCCTGGCTAGATGTGGATTCTTCATGCTCTTAGGTGACCTTCTATTTACTACCTATACCTACTGTTAGCTGACTTCATAGGCCTGCAGGTGAGTGTGAGAATGGTGTGGCTAAAGTTCTTTTCTGGTATTATTTGCCTACGTTCCTGCCTGCCTTCTGCCCTGCTTTACTCCTTCCCTCATTCCTGATCTCATAAAAATATTCAAACTTTAAGTCATCGGGATCTCAGACTATGCCTCCATTTCGACTATATGGCTTAGAAAATATAAATTCATAATTTGGGTTTCTCATATAAGAGAAACCCTGTGATAGTTAAGTTTAAGTGTCTAATTTACTTCATTTAATATTATAGTCTCAAGTTACATCCATTTTCCTATGAGCAACTCAAGTTTATCTTTCTTTATGGCAGAATGATACTCCATTGTGTGATAATAGGAAATAGGGAGGTAGATCTTTCTCAAATGGGAAGTGAATCAAGAGATGGAGGGAATGAGGAGAGAGGAGGGAAAGGGGATGAAAAAGGGAATTAAAATGTGTTCTGTACGTGTACCGGCACAAACAAGGAATGCAAACATTATGTTCTACCAACATGTACTAATTAAATTAATAAAAATTGTAAACTTAATCTAAAAAGACAATATGAATTCAGTATGAATCTGTTACTCAGAGATGCTCTTTCTCACGTTAGGGATTGAAGAATATTGTCTTTCTAATGGGGAGTATTGTTTCTGTTCAGAGTCAGGTGAGTCTCACTTTTGGCACCATGGACATCTTCTGTAAGTCAGTATGACCTTGCCTTGTGTGAGTATCAACAAGAGATGCATTCTTTTCTTTTGTCATTTTGCAGGGCACATTGTTAAAACATGTGGCACTAGGTAATGCAGTATGGCTTTCCTAACTTTATGCTGATAATTTTATTTATTGTGAATTTCTGTAAAAAAAAAGAAACAAGAATGGTGGAAGAAATAAGAAAAATATAATACCAAAATTAAGAGGACAGCTTTAAGTACCACAATATGTAAATTCCAGTTCAGCTACCTCTAAGTTTTGAGATTCTTGAGCAAGTAACTTGTTTTCTGTGGTCAACAGAAAAACGGCCCTTAAATTTGCCTATGTCCTAATCCATGGGGCCTGTAAATATTTTATCTTATTAGCGAAAAGGACTTAACAGATATGATCACACTAAAGGTCCTAACGAGGGGAGAGTATGCTGGATTTTGTGTGTGGATTCAGTCTAATCACAAGGGCTAGAGTCAGAAAAAGAAATGTCACAATAGAAGTAGAGGAGAGAGATGCTGGGTTTCTGACCTTGAAAATGGAGAAAGGGACCAAGAGCCTTTATCAGGTATGTATGAGAATACAGGTGGTGTCTAGAAGCTGGAAAATGTAAGGGAATGAACCTTTCCCTAGAACCTCCATTCCCTAGAATGACTTGCTGATGCTGTGATTTTGGGCTGGCAAAACCAGTTTTAGACTTCTGAGTTTCAGTAATATTGAATATTAAGTTCATGTTTTTCTGAGTCATTGTAGTGGTGATAAGATATTAAAGCAGAAACAGGAAGCTAATACAATCTCTCTAAATCTTTGCTTGATAAAAAATAAAAAATAATCATGACTCTAATTTCTTAGAACTTTTGAGCAGGTCAAATGAGAGTCAATATGTGGAGCATAGGAGTAGACACTAAATATCTATTCTGCTAGAGGACAGAAACTCAGTCACTGCTGAAAATAAGGGTTATTTCTTAATTCACTTGATTTTAAGATCACTTTTATCATTGTCTAGTTTCAATTGTTCATCTAGATAACTCACACTGTCGTTTGTGTGTTTCCAGGAATAGCTAGTCATTCTTTATCCCACATTAAATTATTCAATCAAATCAACAAGCACTTTTTGACCATCTACAAGCTCCCCACTATTTTATGTGCTGGGAATCACTTGGCTCAAACATAGTTCTCTGGAGTTTTTATAATTTATAGATTTGAGGTTGGAGGAGCTAACTTTTCCCTTCCCAAAATGCTACTTTTGAAAACCTAATGGTCCCATGAAGTCCTGGTGCTTTGCCTTTCCAATAACCAGAATATTTTCAAATGACATGTATGATAAAAAAAGAAATACTTTGCCTCTAAGGAGCTGATCGTTTATATAATAAGGCAAACATGATCAGATGCTAATTTAATGGGATGCCTTTCAAGAATAAGAGCTCATAGGAGAAAGCTGTATGTTGACAGGTTTGGAAAAGTTCTCGGGAAGGAAGGAAGTCTTGAGCTGTAATTTGACACATATATATGTCAAAATGTATATGTGTGTGTATATATATACATGTATATATATACGTATACACACATATATTTTATATATATATATATATATATATATATATATATATATATATATATATATAAATGTGGTTGGGTGAGAAGGGGATTGAAGTGAGTTACTCTCACTTAGAAGGGCTATGGAAAAAACTCAGTGACCTCTTTTAGAGACAGACATAAGCAGGGCTTGCCTGGAAGAGGATCAGCTAATACAGAGAGGGAGTTGAATTTCAACCAGAATGTCGTCAGGTTTTACAGATATTGTAAGCCCTTCTTATTCTGTTTTGTTCCTGAACCTCCTTAGAGATCTAGACCGGCACACTCATAAGTTTAAACAGAAGTCATTTCTTTCCATTTCTCTTATAGTGTTCAGGTGCGATAGTCTATCCTCTTATCCATCTAGACTGAGTCTCAGCGTCAGGTGCCAGGGTTAATGGACAGCCATACTTTCTTCTGCCAAATAGCTTGGACTCTCTAATACTAAATGCCATTAGTGGCAATAAAGTTCCAACTTGAGAAATTTTTAAAAGAAAAAAAAAAGTCTGCTAGGCATAAGAGGTAGAGCAGGACTACTCCAAGTATCGAGGAGATTGGTTTGGGGGAAGGAACAAAGCAATCAGCACTTTATTACTCCTTCTGCCGAGTCACATTAATATAAAAGAGGCCAGCGTATCAGTGAAGTAATAGTTGAAGATGCATTAGTACCATCATCCTTGGCCAAATTCTTAGCTGCCATCTGGGTAGAAGTAAAGAATAGGAAGCAAATACAGTGATTCCAGGATATAGTAGAGATGGTGAATCAGAGCAGTCATTAACTTCTTTAGAAATAATTTATATTCATATTCAAAAGGTGGTGACACCTTTAAAAAATCATAAACTAATAGATGAAATAGGAGAATATAGTCTATTTCAGGAGACCAGAGTATGTAAGAAAAAATGGGGATCTTAGTGAAGGGAAATCTTTAAGCTACATTTCTCAGATGTGTCATAGGAGAAGCATCCCTGCCTGGAAAAGAACCAGGGCTCTGGGATTGCAGCAGTCATTGCAAGGTGCTTCTCACATAGTTTCTTTACTGATCCTTTTAGGAACTTCCAAAAATATGCAATGAAATAAAATGAAGAAACAAAATGTCCTGCAGGGTTTTATTGGCTTTGAAGCATTTTTAAAATATGACACATAAAAAAGGACATGAAAGAATCTTTGTCTATGAATGGTTAAGGGGTAAACATACATGCAGTCACTACTTAGGTCATGATTGATCATAATGGCAGGACAAAGATGCTGTCCCTTCCCCACACTATCCCTCACCATCACTATTCCCTTCTCTTTCCCAAAGGTAGCCAATATCCTGACTTTCTTGGTAATCACTTTATCTTTCCCTTTCAAATATTTGCCCCCTACATATACATTCCATGGACACCATAATTTAGTGTGCTCCTTAGTATGATCCAAGTGGAATTGGCTAAGTATTCATTTATTTCTGGCTTTTCCTTTTCCCCTTAATGTTATGTTTATGAGCTTTATCCATGGTGTTGCTTGTGGTTTGCATAATTGTTTCTGAAGTCATTCTAATGGAGATTACATTACACATACCCATTCCAGAATAGATGTGTAAACAAGTAGATATACATTCATAATAATATTTCTTAAAAGAATAGCAGTTAAGATGAACATTTCTTAGCTCTTAAAGGAGTTCTATTTGTTTCTAGTGTTGCATAACTAACATACCAGCTTTAAGCAACACAATTCTAGAAGGCCTGTGAGTAAGCTTGACTCCTTCAAATCCCTGTCTCACAAGGCCAAGTTCTAGGTATTAATTCAATCCTGCAGTTGAATCACTGAATTACCATTTCCTTGCTGTTGCTGGCAGAGGGTCACTCTCAGTTCTTAAACGTTGTTCTTGGGTCTTCCCTGTGGCTTCCTCTGTAATGCCTGTACAAAGACCATCAGGGCCAACCAGAACGCATCAAATCTCTGTGGCTTCCAGTCTCTTTGACATCCTCTTCTGGTGCCAGTGGGAGAAAACTCTGTTTTTAAGAGATTAGATTCATATTATTAGACTCAGTTCATCTGTAAAATCTTTTCTCATACAAGGTTAAATAATTATGGGAATGATGTATCCTCATGTTTACAGATTCTGCCCACCCTCGAAAGGATGATGGGTCTTTCAACTGCTTAACAGTACTCTAAGCATCACTTGGGCAGCGCATTTGTTTACTTACTGACTGTCCTGAGTGTTTCTTGGGCAGGTGTCATTTCAGCCAGTCAATTCTTGTTTGCATGAGTTGTATTTGTATGTCTATTTGTTTTATATCAACAATTTTTGCATACTTTTTTATTTAGAATGTTGTATTCACCTTTGATGTTTGTATCTAGTGAAGTCTGATAACAAATTTCAGTTATTTTCTTTTACTAATTTGTGTTTATTGTCTTTGTGAAAAGAAGCCTGTAATTTTTGGGTTACAATCTCTAAAAACTCTTATTGTAAGTACATTAGCTATAATTTTTATACGTCACCGGAACTCAGTGATATTCTTTTACAATACAAAATGGATGTTTGGGACACTGAGACTGAATAGGAAGGAAGTGCCAAAAGATCTGCAAAAGAAAATACTGAAAAAGGGAGAAAGGTTAGCGTATCAGAGAAAAAAAGCCTGTGTTATGAAATGGAAAGACAGAAAAGATGTCACATTAATGTCAAATATTCGTAATATAGAAATGATACAACTTGAAAGAAGAAACAAAACTAAAACCATGTCAATAGTGGTCACTGATTATAATAGTTCTGTGGGTGGTGTTGATGCAGTTGACCAACATCTAACAAGTTATCCTGTAATCAAAAATCCAGGAAAAATGTTATAGAATATTTATGCACCTTCTGGATCAAACAATATGGAACTTATTTGTTATTTATTCAAAACAAGGGGGTTCAAAAAGTCATTTAAAATTTGGATTAAGTCAATAAGCCAAATAATTGAAAAGCACAGGGTCGCAAAATGCCAGCCAAGATGTCCACCATCTATGTCTTTACCACTACACTTAGTGGGTCAACATTTTGTTGAAATTGTACCACCCACAGAAAAAAAAAAAAGAAAAGCTAACATGACCATGTAAAATGTGTTGTTCAAAGAAAGACAATAATGCAAAAAGAATTCGGAAAGAGACTAGATACTACTTTATAGATTGTAAGGTTGTGTTGTGTATTGAATGTTTGAATACACAGAATCCACAGAAAAACTGATAAATAAATTTGATAAAATTGTCATTTTTATATTTCCCGTTATATTATCTTATAAAGTTAATGAAAACATGCAATTTTTGCTCATCTTGTATTTAAATTATTAGACTGGTAGGTGGTTAAAGGTAAGGGTCACTGGGGGCATGTTAGAATTCTACATATGACAGGAGTGAAGTAAAGAACAATTAGACTCCGGGCCCCATCACATCCCTCTGTTGCAGTGCCTTTGGTACTTAAAATGACTGGGGACACTCAGAAAAATTGATACATACCTTTACTAGAGAAAGCAGCTATTTGGCATGCTCTTGCTGTCCATTGCTTAATTTAAAATTTACTTGTTAAGCATATATTATTAATAAAGCTGTGTGGATATACACAAAGATTATATAACAATTACATAATAACCTACTTCCATAGGTTATTATGATAAACCATAACAACACAATATTCAGAACCCTGTGAATTCCAAAGGAGACATGGCTCACTAATTCTGAGCAGATTGAGTGAAGCTTTGAGGTTCAACCAAACTTCAACATGTGTCCTTTGCATTTAGTCTGCCTTTCTTATTTCAGTTCTCTTCAGAAATCCTTTTTATTAAATTAGCAAACATTTACATAGAATTTTCTGCCAAGCATTATTCTAAACTGTTTATGTATCATAACTTAATTCATCTCGCAGAGTCTATAAATTATCTATACTGTTATGATGTAATTTTATTGATGAAAATACCCACTTAACAAAAGTTAAATAATATGTGCATATCTGTACAACTAGTAAGAAGCACAGTCTGTGTTGGGCCCAAACACACTGGCTTCAGAGTCCTTGTTTTTAATCATTCTGCTGTAGACTATTCCTCAGTCTTGATGAAATGCAAATTTAATCAGGTTATTTTCAGCTTCATAACTTATGAACCATTTAGGGAAGTTTTTCTTGACCAGGGTTGATTTTTTTCTTACAGGTTCCATCTGGATATTTGGCAGTATCTGCAGACAGTTTTGCTTGTCACATCTGGGGAGTACTACTGGAATCTACTGAGCAGAGGTCAGAGATGCTAAATATTCCAGTTTTTATTCTTCCCCACAATAAGCCATTATCCAGCCTCAAATCCTGGTAGTGTTGAAGCTGAGAAACAGTGGTGTAGTGCCGCCCCGTGACCACCAAGATTAAACCAAAGACCTCTCATGTGGCAAATAAGGTGTTTTGCTAGTTGGCCTTTCCCCTCAAGCTCATCAATTCTTCCCAGTATTTTACAATCACAAGGTCATAGAAGTGCTCTTTCTTGACACTGTGACTCTTTCTTCTCTCTACCCATCCTCTCACCTACTATAATTCTCAGTCATTTACTGGTCCTTTGAGTGTTATCTTGGGCCACGGTTACTCATATAGTCTATCCTGAAATTCCAGTGAGGTACCTCCATGTGATCATTGTAGGCACCCTCTGCACTTTCAAAGACTTACACTTAAAACCCTATGCAGTCACTGACTCTTTGCCCCTTTCTCCCTATCCACTGGGAACCCTGGGAGTAGGGATTGTTTCAGACTAATGTCTGTGGTGTGAGTGTCTGGCAGAGTATAATTTCTAGGACAGATGGATTCAATACCTCTTAGTTGAATAAATTAATAAATAAAAGTATTGTATTAGGTTATACAGCCATAAACAATTACCACACTAGGTGATGTAAACAACAGAAATTTTATTTTGCATCTTTCTGGAGGCTAGAAGTCCCAGTTCAAGTTATCGGCAGGTTTGGTTTCTCCTGAAGCCTCTCTCCTCGGATTTCAGATGCTTTTCCTGTGTCCTTACATGGTCTTTCCTCTGTGTACATGAATTATTGGTTTTTCTCTCTTCTTCTAAGGAAGCCAATTGTATCAGATTAGGATCCTGTTCTTTTGACCTTGGTTAATCCCAATTACTTTCTTAAAGGCCCTATCTCCAAAACTTTAGAGTTAAGCCTCAGCATATATATTTTAAGGGCATATTATCCAGTCTGTTTCAACTATGAAATATGTAATTATAGTATACCTGTAAATGAAAAGCTTATGGCCTTAAATAAAAGGTATCTATACGAAGATATGGGGTGAAAACAATAGTGTTATAAAATTGTGGCTAAGGATTGTTGTCCATGGAAAGATCTTAACTGTCATTCATACATTCTTTATTGGTAAAAAGACCAGCAAGTGTTAGAGATGTGTAAAAAGTCACTGAAACCTGAAAATAGAATGACTTTCTTACGCTAAGAGTCAATGCTGTTTCCCCATCTTTTCACCAAATGAGTTGCAGCCCAAACTCGGGGGCAGGCTTAGTTAGAGACCGGACGTGTGATGAGTAGCATGGAGGTGAAGCCGCTGGGGCCGGTTTAGATGGTGATGGTGTTGTAACAGTGAGGGTTCATTTTGCTTGCTGTGGTCCGCATGGATTGACATTGTCCGAATAAAATTAACTGAAACTTTTATCATAGGCTGCTTATTATACTAAGAGAATTTGTACACACACCTTATAAATCTTTTAAAGTTTACATTGATACTTAGATTTCCATTTCAGAACCGTGTTTTATTCTTGGTGGCTTCATACTACAAGAAGTGCTTCGGGGAGTGATTTCGTAGTGATCTGTAACAAGGAGTCTCACATTTGGCATGTATCAGAATCACCCGGATTAAAACAGTTTATTAGGTCCCTATTCCAGGAATTTCTGATTTGGTAGTCTTGGATGGAGCATGCAAATTTGAATCTTTATAGAATTCTTGAGAGCTCGTTTAGAGGTTCTAGCAGGGGAGTGCAGCTACTCGTATACGCTTGACGGAGGAAACGGTCCTCCTCTATCGGGGGTGGTCGTCCTCTTCGACCGAGCGCGGAGCTTCAAGAGGGACGCACATGGAGTGGTGAGGGAGGAAGCGGACACCTGCCTAGCCAGCCAGATCAGCCCATTCAACCCTGGCGATCAGTGGGGTGAAAGATGTCGCAGCCAGATAGCCCTCACATCCATGAATCTTTATTGGATTCTTGGACATTGCCGATGCTTCTTTCCTAGGGACCACACAGCGAATGACTTCTCAACTGCATTCCTGTACAGTATCGCCTTGCCTCCTTGGAAGATTCATCTATGAAAAACAACTAGATTTTGCTCTTTAGGATTCAGAGATTAAAGGCATAGGCAGATGTGGTTTTTCCACTCAGAATGGCGGGAAACCTTGCTCTGTCGTGTGCAGTTCCTATGGGCCTTCCTTCAGTAGTTGAAGATTGATTGTTGAGAATGTTTATCTGCCAAGTTCTGTGACTGGAAGCTGGTAAGGAGCAGTGTGCACAGGTTGCTGGATTTACACAGATTATACTGTTTGCACACATGTATGTGGCTATTTAAATCAGTGTGTGAGCTCGTAGACCTGGAAATCAGGTTGAGTTTGCCAAAATCTACCTTTGTGACCTGAAACACATCATGTAACTTTCCTGGATTCCGGATGCTTCTCTTAACTGGCATTTGCACCATACTCAGTGATTCAAGTATTTCTGGAAGGGTATGATATTCAAAGTAAAAGAAAGGCAAAAACTTAGTTCCCTCTCTAGCTATGTAGGTAACATAATAGTATGAACAAAATCTGCTGCTGTAGACAAATAATGATTTGTGTAATTTGTACGGCATTTCAGAATGGTTGCTTAAAGTCCTGTTTAATCAGAATTTCTGGTTCTGCTCAGACCTGATAAAGTACAAGCTATCTGAAGTAAGTATGAAGCATCACACAAGTTGCGTTATCACAGGAGGCTGTCTGAATCATCCTGTAGGCTGTCCACCGTGAATTCTTTTCTGTCATCAAGATTAACTCTACCTGTTAGCAGCTTTGCCATCTCTGAGCACACATGTACTGAGATAAATCAGTACCCTGTATCCAGATAATGACAGAAGAGTTATCTAAAAGACAATGATAATTACAAAAAAATTCTTTAATTCCTGGAGAACTTTAACAAGTAATATATGCCATTTCATTCATTTGAAATAGTTGTTAGATTTTTCTTAAAAAGTCACCTTGTAAGTAGAATGCTATTTCAACAGTACTATAAATAATCATTTTGGACCTAAAAAAAGATAGTATTATAAAAGTATAGATTGTAATGAACTGTTTATTCTTTGCTAGTGCAGTCATAAGTGAATAAGCTGGATAGAAAGCAGAATAAAATTTAAGGAAAT
The DNA here is from genome assembly GCA_004026905.1 of Hystrix cristata. Taxonomy (NCBI): domain Eukaryota; kingdom Metazoa; phylum Chordata; class Mammalia; order Rodentia; family Hystricidae; genus Hystrix; species Hystrix cristata. The sequence goes on from PVJO010016396.1 coordinate 28,226, forward strand.
ATCTTAGTTTTCTTCTGAAGGCAGAGCCTGAGGTGAGGCACTGGCTTCCTGAGGAAGCAGGAATTAGGAAGTGGGGGAGTGAGATGGGGATGAAGAAGGCCAACATAAGACAAGATTTTAGGTTGGCAGTATGGATTTTGGGGCAGATTTCTTAGGATGTTCCCAGCAGCATAGAGAACCTCTCCTACAAAAGATGGAGTGAGGTGCTAGTGGGAACACTGGGAAAGAATCATTCTGGGGACCTGTATCCACACTTCTGAGTTGAATTTACACATGGCTGAGGAGTTTCCGTATCCTTGGGGAAGGACCGTAATAGAAGGTGGAAATGCCTCCGGTATTGTGCAGAAACATTGCCAGCAGGCCACAGGTTAAGTCTGTACACTCTATGTAAATGGAAAAGGGACCAAGAGATGGAGAGAAGGGGAAGAGGGGTAGGAGAAAGAGACAGAAAAAGAACTGATATGTGTTTTGCACATATACAAGCACCGCATGGTGTATGTGATCATCATGCACTATAAATGTGCTAATTGAGGGGAAACAGAGGTATCTGTTACACGAAGTTGCAATGGTTATTTTAAGAATTTAGTAGAATAAACCCATGTGCTTTTCTTTCCAAAATTCCCTGAAGTCATTAATCTTTCATTTCAATTAGTATTGACTTATTTTAAGCACAAACTAAAAGAAAAGTTTATACTTCATATATGTTTAAGTAGCACGTGTCCCCATGAGCATAACAACCATTCCCGTCAACAACTGCCAGACAAGTATTTTCCTGACGTTGACCTTCGAGGACTTAAAAGAGAATTGCCACCATCACTCACCTCATTAGTATCTCTCAGAATAAGGTATTTTTTATTTATTGCAATCTATACTGTAAGTCTGGGAATTATTATGGTAGAGTCTATTTAGCTTTGAGTTCTCCTATTTCTTGTACATTTGTTGTCTTAGTTTTTTTGAAAATCTCTCATATGGCAGTAGACTAGAATTTTAGATATTTTATTTATTTCTGTATGTATTTTGGTGAAAGCATGAAACTGTTTTGGTTACATTGTGTGTACCGTGTAGAAAAATATTCATCTGCCATTTGTACATGTTTGACCATAAATACTCAGTGTATTCCTGCAAACATTAGAATCAGCCTGTCTCCCCTGGGCAAGAACAGTAGGGTTAACCACATCATCAGAAAAAGTGGAGGCTTAGAACCCTGAATGGTTTATTTCAGTCCAGATGCCAAGCATAGCCTAAGCAGAGATTAGAGTCTTGTTTAATACTATAATATTGTTGAGATAATAGCTGTCTTGACAACTGGCATGGTAAATGGCTCATAGGTTTGTTGTTTCACCTTTAAAAGAAGATAACAGTCATATGTGTTTCTCAGAAATCCCTTTTCTCAGACAGAGTATAGTTTTCAGACATTTTATAAAAGTACTTAATCTTACTGAACACATGGACAGTGATAGCTAGACACAACCAACTGATTTAAGATTGAAGAGAAAAGTTAAGCTCGCAGGGTTTTCTTTGTTGTCAGCTGGTATCACTGGTTAGTTTTATGTAGTTTCTAAAAATATGTTGTTTGTGAGTAGAAATACGCCATTTAATACAGGGTGTAAAAGTGTGTGGACTGTGACTTTCGAGCTCTCTTTCACAAATATCCTCGGAATGCCCTCTTATCATTCAGGGTTCTCAGGACTCAAGCAAGTTTGCTAATAAAATTAGAAAGAAAACTTTATTAAACACTGGTTCATGGCCAATTTTATGGTTTTATTATACAGTTAGGTTGACTATCTTAAGACCACATTGTGTAGCTTCCTAAATTCCATGCTGTTAATGACTTCTTTCCAAAAGGGCATTTCTATAATGGCAATATAATGGCAACAGGAAAAGTTAATGATTTTAGAGCCTTATATTTTATAGCCATTACCTGTAATGGATCAGATAGTGAAAGTTTGGAATTTATTAGGCCATAAATGGGCAATAATATATTTGGGTGGTGAAAATGATTCGCTGAGTGAGATGGAACTACTAGAGCTGAAATTCTTTGGGGCTGGTTAAATGTAATCTCAGTAACATTGTTTTATAATTTGCCTTTATGGCCACACCTCACTTATACAGGAGGCTCTTGCTCAGCTTCACAGAGGTTCAGAACCCAATCTAGAACCTAAAACTAAAACTAAAAAGTAGTATGCAGGTACATAAAAGAACATATATATGTGGGGGTGCAGGAGTATAAATGATAGCAAATCACTTTTTTGGAGATCGTATATCTTACAGGTACAGTTTTTCTACATTTCTTCTCCACCATCAGATTGTGAACAGCTACATTTTTTCTACCTTGTTTTCTTCATCTATGAAACAGATGATTTGAGTTGTCATCTCTTAATGGTTTGTACCTACAAATATACACATATAAATCTGCATATGTATATTCTGTCTGATGTCACTGTTATGAAGCCTAATTCAGAGGTTATATGTTTTCATTTTCCATGCAGTGCTACCAATTTAAGCATTTATTTTAATTTTCTTCAAATTTTGGTTAAAGGTGATATTGTTGTATGATTGCAGGCACATTGAAAACAATTATATTATTAATAACAGATATATAGGTTAGAGCTGATGCATATATAATGTTTAATAGGGTCTGTATGCATACTCAGTTCATAGGAAGTCTTAAAGAACACACAATCAGTATTACTGCAGAACGATAGGGGGAAAGAATGATGTAAAAAGCCCAAGGCAATAGAAATGAATTAACCAGCCACCCAACACTGTAATATAATTGAAATAAGGTAACCCTACCCAAAACACATGGAAGATACATGGGAAGGACTTTTACATGAACTAAAATAAACTTTTACATGAATGGAAGCTTAGAGTATAACAAAAAGTGAGAATTATTTAATTAAATAAAACAAACATTATGTAAATCAGTTATGGAAGGAGAATTATGATCTCAATTCTGAATTTTCGTGTTAAAAAAAAGAAGCAAACCAAATTCCTTCAGCATCACATGATGCTCTCCCTTTATGCAGTATATGTAGACAGACCCAGGAGTAGAGGACCAGAATTGAAGAGAGTTTTAGACAAGTGAAAAGGAGTTTCTGTGAGCTATGAAATTCTTGTTCAAACATCACTGGTGCTTCTCAGGAGCCTCACTGACTTCACAAATATTTAAAATCTTCCAAAACACTAAAACAAAGTTTGTTATATTACTTTGGTGACTCTAAATGCCATGACTCCTGGTGGGTGAGCAACATCACATATTATAGTATACAGGTCCTTTTGGATGGTATGTCTAACCTAACAAAGGGAAGAATTAGGACAGGCCACCAAATGCATCAGGGGGTGAATTATAGCCACCATGTATTAGATATGCAATTACAAACAGGGTATTTTTTAAAGAAGAAAATATTGCCATTTAATTCATTTTTTACTGGTTTCTATTTGTCATGGTATTTGTAGTTTTAATTAGGAAATGGGTAAATTTAGTAAGTAATGTAAGTTTAATGAGCATATCTTATAAAGAGATCAAATTATGTTCTTCTATCACTTAAAAGCTAATATACATAATGACATTAGTATATTAAATTTTTGAAATTTAATAGCTTAGGATTGATTTTTAAAAGTAAAATTATTTTTAATTTTATGAAGGCAAATCTAATTAGTGATTGAAAAACATTAACAGGAGAGAAATATGCACATTGAGTTGAAAACTATATTTTTGAAAACAATGAAAAGATTATATTTGAAGATGGTATATATAAGAAAAATATTTTTAATATAGCTGGAAGAAAGCTGAGGTTGAGTATCCTAAACAACCCAACAATTATAAATTCTATAGTACCTAAGAGTAGTTATCTAAAATTAGTTATGAGCTGATATACAGAAGCATCAATAAATTAAAAAAATAGATTAAGCTTGATAATGAATACAATTAATAATCAAAAACTGGCTATGTGAAATTGTCTGTTTGGTATAAATGAATATTATCCATCAAAAGAAATGTAGTGTTGGGTATAGTCCAAGACAAAATAATTGTTTCTATATACTAATATTATCTAAACTCAAGGATCATTAATGATCCATAATAATGTTGACCATTCAACAGTGTAACCACCTGATCACTGGACTGTTGGACCATCTTCATTAGCAGACTGTTAAGATTCTTTCAAGTTAATGCATTTTGTCTTATTGGATAAAAGAATGAATCAATGGCAGATGAAAATATGACAGCAATAAAAATCTTTGAGCAATCATAATGAAATAAAGCATGGCAATACGACACTATTTGAAGAATTAGTTTTTGGGAGAAAACCAAAATTAAAATTTTAGCTCTCAAGCCATATAAAGTTTAGGATCTTACTGAAAATCTGGAACTTGGACTCGATACATCTTTTAAAAGAGAAGTAATAGCATAAAAGAAAAAAAAAGTCTATTAAAGTTGAGAGCTTTGCAGTACTGTTCTGAAAATTTGTAGTCACTGCCAAAAATAAACTGCACGGGTTGAGGGTGAGTGTCAGAACAGGCTGTAGCTGATGTTTTGAAAATAGTGGACTGGAAACATTGATGGCATCTATAAAGATGTTTTATTTTTGACCAGGTGATGAAGATCAAGGTACAGAACAGAGCTGGTTCTGCAACACTATTTTGGTGAAACATGAAATTGAAAGCCTTGTCTCCTATAATTCGTATAATACAGTGAAGAATATCAGTTTAATTTCCTCTGTTATATTGGATATTAAGAATACACGCTTTTGATAAAGTGCATAAATCCTTAATTTACTTTTTAAATAATACAGATAGAATAATATCAATACCCTGAATTACGAAACCATAAACCTTTGAAAAATGGAGGTCCAGAATAATTCTACCGCTAAAAAATGAATTTCTTTTCCTTTATTTTCTTTTTACTTTTGCTAATGTTATTAGTGAAAATTTTTCATTTGGGAAGAGGATGGAGCAGTTTCCTTTTGTGAAGGCTACCTGAGCAAGTTTTTCCTTCTGGTGGTATTCTAATGCACATCATCCTGTGTGTCTCATCTTGATTTGAAAGGTTAGATGTACATCATCTTGTTTCTTAATTTTATCTATCTTGTATTCTAAGTACAAATTCTTTTTGTTGTAATTCTCTAGACTCTACCAAGGATTCTAGTACTCTTTTCACAATTGCATTTTAATGAACATTTTAATAAGAATATGAGATGAAAAATAAAAACGAGTTACTATTTCTTGCTCTACTGTGTAGATGAATGGATTTAATAATGGCCACTTTCATCCCTGCAAGTAGAGCTTACTTTGCTGTGTCTGAGATAATATATTAAGCAGGACAACTGTGAATTTCTTGGAGAAATTGCTCAGAGTTGAAATGTTTCCTACTTTTCATACCAGCAAATGATTTCATTTTTGACCTGTAATTTGATATTCTAAGTATAGGAAGTTCTGCATTTTAGTATCAGCTGTGATTAAGTCAGTTGGATTTCTTCCAGGCTCCTACTTTTTTGGTCACTGGAAAAGCAGAGAGCGTATCATGCGCTTTATATCTTACCTAAATACCCTTCAAGGAAGCACATACATTAGAAGCAAATGAAGAAAGGGCAACTGCTGTCAGTTCTAATAGCAGCTCTCTGAAATCTGGCATATACAAGCTCAACTGGTACACACATTTTTTGCCTAAACATAATTATGTACTATTTTAAGCAATATTTGTTATACACATGCTGGGTGGAAAACATTCATTTCGTGAAGGACAGTTTAAAGTAAAAGAAAATAGCTTTGAAACCACCTTATATGTATTGAACAAATTCAGGAAACAAAAATGAAGACTTTTTTTATAGTGTGGCTCTGACGAATTGACCTTCTGTAAATATACAGGTGATAAAACCCCCTGTGCAAGTAACATTTGGGTGTGAGGTGACTTTTGGGAAATGTTTAAGATTTTAGGAAGGCTGTCTTTAAAATTCCCAACTCATTTGCTTGATTTTTGAATTCTCTAATGTTCTTTCTTGCTTTCCATTTTCCATTGCGTCTATACAATTCCTCTACTCCACTTAGACTGGTTTTCTTTAGTTCATTTACTGAAATTGCATTGCAATCTCTTATGTATAAGACGTTGGCCCAGGAGCTGCGGATCCACAGCCCACAGATTATTACCAACTTACTCTCTGGGCTTGTTTTATTTTCCTGTTGCAGGAATAAACTTCATTAGATTCTCTAGCCACTTTATTCTGTGATATCATTTAAGGTTATGTAGGATGAAGGCCCATTTCCTCTTCTACTGAGACAACTTTCTCCGACTTTCTCATATTGCATCGAGGCTCTCTTCACTGAATTCCTCTACTCTGGTGATCTGCATCCCGCGGCTTTGTACGGATATTTCAGTGTTCTCTTTTACAAATAATAGCTTGTGCTTCTTTATGATAATATGAACTGTTAATAAAGGAGTCACATCTAACAATTATGCATTCTCTGTCCTGTATCATAAAGTTTGCTGGGAATCGTACTTCTCTTTCTTAATACTCTCCAAAGCTCCCCCCCTTGGTTCGAGGATAGGGACTAAATTGGGTTTTCAGTGTTTCATACCTTTATTCATAAAGAAGCTTGTCCTATAGTATATCTTTTTAGCAATATCCTGCTAAAGTTGTATGATCAGTGGTATGCTGGTCTTATAAAACAAACAGATATGTTTATCTCCTTTTCTATTATCTGGAAAATTTTCAGTAATATTGGTTTGCTATAGAATACTTGAGGGAAAATTTTAAATTACCGACTAAATGTCCTTCAAAGATACAAGTTTATTTGATTTGGAATTCCTTATGATATCAAATCTGCTGAGTTGTATTTCTTGAGGAATTGTCCATTTCATTTCAATTTATTTATGTGAAGTTGTTCATAATATTCTCATACTGCAATAACAGTGCCAATTTATCTAGCTTCTTTGGCATATCTAATATTGATATTTAGTTACTTTGATATCATCAATGAGGCTTTGCATAGGTTAATTTATTCAAAGAGCAACTTTTTAACCTTTTTGATTTTTCCCTGTTTGCTTTCTAACTTATTAATTTCTTCTGTTACATTTATCATTTTTTTATCTTTTATTCCCTTTAAATTGAACTCTTTTTACACATTGAATATTTTTGGAGCAGTTTTAGGTTCACAGCAAAATTGAGGGTGAAGTATAGAGATATTCCATAGGTAGTATATTGAAAAACACAGTGTCATGGTTTATATCTAGATGTCCCCCCAAATCCTCATGTGCTCATAGGCGAGGCTTTGGGGAGGCAACTGGATCATGGGGGCTAAATGTGAGGTTGGGAGGCAAAGCTTGGGGGGTGGAGGTGGGTCGCTGGTGGGATGGCCTGGTAGCGTATCTTTTCCTCCCTTCCCCTTTGATCTGTCTCTGGTTCCTACTGTCATTCCATGATCTATTTCTCCTCTGCTGTGCTGCCCTGCCTTTTATCAGATGAGACTATGGACTGAAGCCTCAACAAACTGTGAGCCAAAATAAACCTCTCCTTCTTTAATTTATGTGCGTTGATAATGTGTCTCAGCAATGAGGAAGTAAGACACACAATAAATATTTAAATTAAAAGAATTATTACAGTAATACATTTTCACTAATCCCCCTCAAAATCGTCCTCTTCACTTCCAACACCTTTATCCCATCATTCTTTCTACTTTCCGAGGCAAGTCTAGAAGTCCTTTTGTGTATCTAGTTATAGTGTCGTGGCTACCTTGACGTCCTAAACTGATTCTAAACATTTGCCTTTCATGGTCATTTTGATTTCGGAGAAGAGCTGGAAGTTGCACAGTGCTAGATCCAGTGAGGAGTTGGATGAGGACACATGATAATATTTTACAAGCTTGCCTTTCCATTGGATGGCACTGAGCATCAGTATTCACTATATTTTTGATCACACCTTATAAAGACACTCAGGAAAGAAGACTTCCAACATTGCTTCAGAAAGTGACAAGAAAAATGCATGTGTTTGAAGTAAGGGGGGCGGATTTTGAGGGATTAATGTGTCTTTGACTGTAAACTTTTAAAAAAATTTAAACACACACCATATTTTTGGATTGGTCCTTGTATATTTCTCACCACTACACACACATAACCTCCTGCCACCCCTTCCTCAAAAGGTCCTGCCAGAGAGGTGCCTTGTTACAATTCATAGAGCTGAATTGGCATATTATAAATCAGTCAGTAGTTTACCTGATCTTAGTGTTTTACTTCCCACGAGTTTTGACAAGTGTATGGCAGGCCTCTACCACTACAATACAAATAGTTTCATTCTCCTATTTTAGTATATGTGCTGCCAAAGTGAGCAGAGTTTCATTCTCCTAAAAATGATTTGTATTTTACATATTCCTCTTTCCATATCTTCTAAACCTTGGGAACCCAGAGCTGTTCCGTTTCTCCATAGTTTTATATTTTACAGAATGTCATATAATGCTATATTTCAGCGAGTAGTATGAGTAGTATGAATTTGACTTTTCTTCATGTCCTGTTGCCTCAATAGGCCTTTTTTTTTTTTTTTTTTAGTGCCAACTAAAATTCCATTGTTTGGATGTACCACAGTGTATTTATCTACTCCTCTAGTGTGGGGTTTGGCATCTTGGTTGCTTCGAATTTTTGGCAATGATGAATAAAGCTATTACAAATATACATGTACGGGTTTTTGTGTGGACATTACTTTTCAACTCTTTTGAGGGAATGTCAATATATGTGCTAGTTGATGTGCTAATTTTATATTTATTGTGTAAAAAGCTGCCAAACTTTTTCCAAAGTTCTATTTTGTATTCTTACTAGTATTTAATGAGATTTCTTATTGCTTCATATCCCTGCAAGCATTTGGTATTGAGGCGATTCTGTTAATAGGTGTGTAGTGGTTTCTCATTTAATTTTGCATTTCACCAATGATTTTAAGGTAGAATATCATTATGTGTGTTTATTTGCCATTCATGTATTTTCTTTTTTGATGTGTTCATTAGGTCTTTTTTCTCCCATTTTAAAATCTGATTATGCATTTTCTTGTTGTTCTGTGTTTTTTTTAGTGATATTACTTTATCAGATATGCCATTTGTGCATATTTCTCCCAGTTTGTAGCTTGTTTTCTTATTCATTTGAAAGTATCTTTTGCAGCACAGCAATTATACATTTTAAGGAAGTCCAACATCAATTTTTTTCTTTCATAGTCTGTACTTTTGGTGTTGTGTTTATGACTTCATTGCTGTGCCCCAGGTCATCTGGATACATCTCTTATGTTAGCTTTAAGAGTTTCCTAGTGCTGTATTTGGCATTTTTGTGAAAGACATAAAGGTTGTGTCAAGATTTATTTTTTCTTGCATGTAGATGTCCAGTTGTTCCAGAACTACTTGTTAAAAAGACTGTATTTGCTTCAGTGTTTTGCTTTTACTCCCTTGTCAAAAATCAGCTGACTACATACACCTGTATCCACTTCTGGATTTCTGTTTTCTCCCACTGACTTATTGTTTCATTCTTTTAGCAACAGCACACTGTCTTGTTTAATATAGTTTACAGTAAGATTTGAAGTTTGGCAGTGACAGTTTTATGACTAAATTGTCCACTGAGTCGAGATTATTCCTATGCAATCAATTCACCTACAGCAGTAACAGGCTGAGCCATCACAGTGGTGTCTATCAGGCCTAGTTGAGAAATAACATAGTGTAAGGTCCTGTTTTGTGTCTCCCTTTAGCAGGGGGAACGTCACACCAATGTGAGCCTCCAGTCCTGTATTACTCAGGCTGAAACTGGCATCTGGCCGCAAGCACTGAGCCTGTGATCACCAGTCCCTGCCTCTTAGTGGGATTCCCCCAGTCTACTCTCTAACTTTCGGCAGTCTCCGGTGACTGTCCTTCCCTCACCCACTCCGGGAACTTGGCAGTGGGAGGCATCAAAGGGGCCGTCTGGGCCTGAGGTTCAAACACCTGCCCCTTCCCTACAGTGGTGCCCTCACCAGCTCCTGCCCCATGTGACCGTGTCCTCTGGCATTTGTACTACAGTCACTCAGCAACTGTTGACTCTGGAGGGCTGCTCTGGACGCGTGTCATGTGTTCTTCCTGCTGTTTCCAGCTGTGTAAGATTCAGCAGGTCCCATCGCACTTCTCTGTAAATAGAGAAGTTGTTAATTTTTTCACTTTGCTTCCTGGCTGGCAGCTGGCCAGCTGTTGTTCACAGTGCCACAGTTTCTCTTCTGCAGCACGGTGCACCTCTTCTGTATCACTTAATCCTACATTCTTCTCCTCTGTCAGTTCCCTCGTGGTTCCTGTGTCCCCTCCTCTCACTGCAGTTTCTCTCCAAGGTATCGTTTTTCCAGAATCTAGACCCCTTGTCCCAGAGAAGCTGAGCTGCTGACACTCACTGCTCTACTGTTTGGTCACAATCAGTTAGGTTTTATATAAAGTTAAAATATGGCGTCTTTTAAAAACATGTTTCTGGCATCAGGCTAATGGTCAGGCCATTCCTCCTCTTGAAACGACTATTCTCACCTGTCAAAAAGTCTCTTTTGTGACTTCTCAGAGAAGTCCATGCAAGAAATCTGAGACTTGGTGTATGACGCATGGCTCTGGGTGGTTCTGTACTCTCAAGCACTTTTATAGTTGATCATCAATATTTTCTTAAAATTTTTAACAAAAATTTTCCTGTAAAAATGACAGTATAATTTTCCTACCTGTCCTGCCATAGACAAGCCAGAACTTCCATTTCTTTCCTCAGATTTTAGGCTCTTTGTTTTCCTCATGACCTCTACTAACTGGCCCAAATTTTTACATCTAGAATTTTTGAAATTTTATCTTTGGAGGATTTCAAAATTTGAGCACAATGCTTCTTTAAACAATCAAGCAATTAATTCTAGCACATCACCTTCTTAATTCTGAGGTATTACATCTTTTCCATTAAATTCTGTTTCATTGCTTTGCCAATATCACATTTTTTTAACTGTAGAAAATATTTTATTTTTATTTTTTAAATTTTATTTTATTTTAATGGTACATTTTAGATTTACATGGTGATAACATTCATCATACGGGATTTGTATCTGTACATGACATATCTTGTTGCTTCTTTTTTTCCCATTCCCCACCCCTCACCCCCTCCTCCCTCCCTATTTACAAAAGCTTTGTTTCCATTCCAATATCACATTTAACTTAATCAGTGTGGGAACAACTTGAGAGTATAGTTTATATTTTTAAAAAAGACTAATGTACTCTTGACTTCCACTGAAAAAAATAATGGTCTAATGAACTCAGAAGAATAATTCTTTCAAAATTGTGGGGAGGAATAGCCAGAAATTGTTCTATATTTATCCAGTTGGGTCAACGAGTTAAAATGATTTGGGAAAATGAGAAAACAGCTGTTTGTCATGAATATGTTATGAACCCCACATTACCTGTATATATTTGTTGTCGTCAAGAATTGGTTGGAGATGCAGGAGTGGTGTAAAATTGGTTAAACATTTGTATTTTTGAGCTAGATATTTTATTAGTTTAATGTTTATTGAGAGGCTGTTTCATGATAGGTATTCAAAGAACTATGGATACTTCAGTGATGAAAAAGGAGAATGGTTCATATTTTACATTGTGACTCTTCATTTTTAAACAACAAATGAAAATACTTGCTGCAATTTTGTAAGAACTTTCTTAAGTAGATCATAAGTGGCCTAGGCTAAATTTGCACATTATTAAGAGGTTGTATAACAATTTTCTGTAGACTTAATGGCCGTATCATTTAACATATATGAATATTTTTCTAAAGTTTAGACAGCAGTTTAACTAGAGGGGCTTTATATTTAATATTTTCACCCTTCAGGTTGTTAATAAAATTGGTGAGAAAATGGAATGACACATCAAGCACTCACTTTAGTTCTACACAAAACTGGTTTCATTGATGCACTCCATTTGTGTGTCAGATAATAGAGTGGCTCTTCCCAACACTGTGAGCATGGGATGTACTACATTTTCAGCAGTCTACACCATGAGCAACAGGAATCACCTTGGTCTAGATTAAGATTGAGTTTACACAATTTTGTTTCTGATTTTCTGTGATCTTATTGGTTTTGCAAGAGCACATATCCAATAAAAAAGTAAAGGTCTCCTGTCATTTGCAACAACATGAATGAAATTGGAATGATGTACTAAATAAGCTGGGTAAAGAAGGATAAATGGCATTATGGACTGCTTTACCACAATTTGGCAAAAGACGGATCTTATAGATGATGGTGGTCCTGTGATAGCGTGTCTTGGTGATTTCGTAGCCGTTTTAGTTTGTGTACATTCTGTGATGTTCAGACATTTATGAAAGCACCTCATGAGTCATTCCTCAAAATGCATCTCTCTTGTTAAGTAGACCATAACTACACCACATAATTTCCCTTACACAAGATGTGATCAAACAGTACAAAGAATGTTTATATTGAAACAATCATTTTAGTAAAAGACATGCTGCCATTAATTCCCCTTAGAATACTTCCTCTCGCTGGGAACACCTTTATCCCATTGTTCTCGCCACTTTTGGAAGCAGTCCTGGCAGTCTTCTTTCAGGTCTTTGCTTGCAACATCATGAGTGCTTCCATGTCCTAAATTGACTTAAAACATTTACATTTCACGATCATTTGGACTTTGGGGGAAAGCCAGAAATCATGGAGTGCTAGATCCAGTGAATGAAGTGGTTGAAGACATGCCTGATATTTTTACGGCGCCTCTATTCTGTTGAGTGGCACTCAGCAACAGCTTGCACAGGGTTTTGGTTACCTCATAAAGACATGAGAGAGGGCTTCCAAAACTCGTTCAGAATGTGGAAAGATGGAAAGAGTAAGTGTATTCGAAGCAAAGGGGAGTATTTTGAAGGAGATTAATGGAGATGTGTCTTTTACTGTAATGATTTTTAAAATTTAAAATTCACTATATATTTTAAATGCACTTTTATATGTGGAATCTAAAACTCACAGAAGCAGAGAATAGACTGGTGGTTTCTAGGGACTAAGAATGTAGGAATTAGGGCTCACTGGTCAAAGGATTCAGTGTCCTTGTATTCTATTAACAGTGTCTTTTGTAGAGTAAATTTCTTAAATTGTAATGAAATTCAGCATATCAATTCGTTCTTTCAGGGATCATGCCTTTGCCATTGTAGCTAAAACGTCATGATCGTGCCCAAGATCACCTATTTTCCTCTATTATCTTCTAACATTTTCATGTTTTTGCATTATTACACTTAGCTCTGTGATCCATTTTGAGTTAATTTTTACTTCTGCTTTTTTGTGTTTGATTTGCTATGTTGTTAGAAATTATATTTAAGCAGATATAAACCATATTAATCCCGGGAAGTCATTATCTCCACTTTTTATTCATTTTTAAACTTTCCCGAATGTAGCCAAGTTACATCCCAACCAATGAAATTGTGACTCATAATTAGAGATCTCACCATAAGCCTTTGAAAGGTTCAGTGAATCATGAAGTATAGGTAACATTTTGGGTTTACCTTAAACTACTACATTTCACAGGTTTAAGAAAATAAATATAGGATCATTTTTCTCACCAATCTAGGGCCAGGGTTTAAATTCAGACCTTGTATTGATCTCCCTTGTATTGAACATTCATGTTTTATTTGTTGAATATTTTTAAGGAGATATTGCTAATATTAATTGTCTTAGCGTATGGAGACTTCAAACTCTGCATGTGTCTTAGCTACATAGTTTCCTAGTAGAAATTAAAATAGGTATTTTCTTCACTTTATTATGTCCCATAAAATAAGGTCTGTAGAATTCTCAATTAAGAATGAAATTATTTATAAAATTTTGAACTTATATTTTGCATAGCTTGGCTATTATGCTGGCTAATGAATATTTAATTTGAAAAATATGCCTTTTCAATAATCAATTTAACTGGCTTAAGTGTTTTTTTTTCCTTCCACAAACTCACATACATATGAATAAACAGTGTGCTAATGTAGAGTCAAGCTGATGTCTATGGTTTACTGTTCCTAC